>JAOEGS010014740.1:0-10501 GCA_025447755.1 Corythornis vintsioides | reverse complement strand
AAAAAGAAAGAAAAAAGAAAAAAAACCAACAAACCAACAATACAAAAAAAAATCCACAATAAAACAGAACAAGAATCTTTTAGCTCAGTGCATAAATGTGAGAGGATTGTCAAACTGGATAGACAGGAATCTACATACTAAAAATTATTATTCGAGTTTAAAGTAAATCTTTGTTTAGATTTTAATGAAAGGAACAGAATTTTAACAACGGAAGTTCTGTTCTTTCTCTTCTCCCTTTCCAATTTCAATTCCTGTGCCTCTGCACCTGCTTCCAGTTTTGGCTTCTTGGCAGTGATGCTTAAAGAGACATCATCTGGCAGTGACAAACTGTTAAAAGATCCTATGCAATGCAGCTTTACAAATGCCAGCCATTTACCCACTGGTTCATGCCAGCTTAACACAAGGTTTCTTTTCCTCTCTCTCCTCTTCCCTCGGTTTTCCCTTCCAAACAACAGTAAGGATTGTGAGTCATGGCCTAGCTGTTTGAATATCCATTAAATGTGGTCACTTCCATATTTTACTGTCATAATATTTTGATCCAAAGGATGCTGCAAAGAATTTCAACTATAGCACTGTTTCTTTGCAGTCATAGCTCTTGGACCACAAGTTATGCTCTATTTTAATGTTTTATCCTTTTAAACAGGTGGTGGGATAGTTAAACTGTGGAGATCTTGGAGTTATTTTGTTGCTTTTATATTTTTCATCTTCTGTTTTTCCAAGCCAAGAATGCTAACCTGGAATAGAAAATCTAGAAGAAGAAGACAAAAAGTGTGGCAAGAAGCTTAAGTATTCAACACAGGCAGGCTGTTTCCATGCTGCCTCAGGGATCACGGTTCAGTCTAATCTCCAGTGTCTCAGTGTAAATTTAGAGCTACTAACAGCAACAGAGTCACTAGACTGACTCCAAAATCCTATGTGTGGTAGTATGAAAAACTGACCTCACTAGGACATTTTTAAATTCACTGCATCATTTCAGCAGAGAGTGAGAAAGTGCCATAGAAGTGAAAGGATTCCACAGTATATTTTCCTTGGAAATTTTAAGCTTATCTTTAATGTGTGTTTTCTGATGGTTCTTTCTAGACCATCTGGGAAGATGGGGGATGTGATTTTCACAGGATGAACTACTGAAGCTTTTCCCTGTATTCCAAACTCTTTCTACAGATAGTTCTGGATGATAAAGTGTTTCCCCAGTGCTCTTAATATGGATAGATTAAAAAATAAAGCTTTTCTGCAGCAACATTCTGGCATGGGCTGCAAACTGGAAGTATTATATACCTTTTGACCTCATGTTCTCTTCAGTAAGCCCTGATCCTATTCCTGTTTGTCAAAATCATCGTATGAACTCTCTCCAAAGCTGAAGCAAATCCTTCTGCAAAGGCGTTAGCAAGAGCAGTGCACCCTGACGTTTGGAGTAAAGAAGGTGGATGTTTCATAAGAGTTACACGAGGGATAAAAGCAATGTTGAGGGTGGGAGAATAAACAGCTCGTATAGGTAGAGCCAGTGTGAGCAGTAGCCTGTACCAGAGAGCTGGATTAATATTTCTTTACTATACTGTGAAAAAGCTTAGATGCAATCAACACAATGTGGATGAAAAACAGATTAATAGTGAATTAAAGAGTAAAACATCTGCATCCTAATACCTACTTATCCAGTTATTACTTATTTGTGTTTGAGGAACTGTAACTCTAAGACTGATGCCTAGAAACCAGATGTGCTGGAAAAACACATATACGTTTTATGTGTTAACTCTCAATGCTAATGTGCATATGCCTACTGCAGTAATATACAAGATTTTCTCTCTGTTTTATGTAAACTTCTGACATTCAGCTGCAAGTTAATGACAGGGCTTAGTTTGCACCATGATGATGAAGACCCATGAACATAACATCCAGTTTGCAGGCAAGGAAGCCATTGAGCTCTGATAAGTACATTTATAGCTGAAAAAAACATGGTCCTTGCATCAATGCATTAAATCACTGCTACCCAGAACAATAGTACAAACTGATGGAAGTTCATTTTCTGAAGGATCAATAACCTCAGAGTGGAAGAAAACAGAAACAAACAACAATATAAAAACCCACAACAAAACCAACAAACAAAAAAAACAAAACAACAACTGAAAGCTTGGAAAAGAAGACGTGCATGAAACCTGACCCACAGAGAATGGAAATAAGAAAAAAGTGTAAACAGCTTTTTCTATAAACTGGAAAAGGTTTGAAGTTGTGAGTAAGCATCTCGTACTTGATTTCTCCATATTCGGGGGGAAAAAAAATAAAATCTGTCTTCTTTGTAAATAAGAAAGATATCTGGCTCCAAACCATGGAACAACCTGCAATAATCTGACTTTTGGCCAAGTAATTGAGTCACAAAAGGAGAGAGGTACGATGAAATTATTTTGCACATTTATTTTTGTAGCTTTGAATTTGTACCCAAATCCATGTTCTAATAACCGTAAGATTATGAGGTGACTGAGAAAAAGGAGGCAGAAAACATACCTAACTGCAAATGTTGGCAAACATTGTATCATTCTTTAACTAAATGAGATGAATTAGAAGTCCTCTAGCACTACTTTAATGACGTGCGTTTCAAAGCTGTATATGCCCCAGAAAAGATCAGTAGTAAGCATGACATTCTCCTGAGTTTGCAAAGGTGATTTTGTAAGCAGATAATTCTCTTGCTATCTCTGAAAAGGAGGAATAGATTTCTTAACACAATATGGGCTTGGCTTAAGTTTGGCTTTGTACAAGAAGCATTTGCACACATATTGGGTGTCCTAGGTAAACCCCAAATAGATTTTCTCAAATAATGAAAACCTTTACAAGCTCAGAACCATCACAGAAAAATTGAAAATGACTGAATTTTGTTCTCTTATGTTAGGCCTTTAGCCTACCTCAGAACAGCTTCAAATATTGAGTAGAAATCATAGGCTTTTGAACCCCTGTGAAGAGGTGACTTGAAAAGAACTTCTGCAAACCCATGTGGACCACATTCCCCAAATTTATACTCTTTTTTGCCCATATCCATAGCAAGCCCAAACTGTTTACACTGTCACAATAACAGACTACAGCAGCTTGGTTACATGTCATCTTTTTTTTCTTTCTTTCTTTTAATTAAAAATAAAATGTCATATGCTGAAATTAATCTCTTAGGTTACATGTGCCCAATCAATCATATACAAATCCCAATCTAAAATAGCTATGGTATTTTTATGCCTGAAAATAATCTTTCTTATCTGGTGAATAACCTAGACTCTTTTACTGCACTAAAGCAGAGTATAGGTTAAAGAAAAGCAACTCTGTTAGATAAAATGCTTAATTTTGTTAATGTCAGTTAAACTTAATGCAACTAAGCACCATTTCCTGGTAAAATTGTCTAGACTTGAAAAGTCAAAATGCAGGAAGTATCTAGTTAGGCTCCAGTGCCTGTAATAGTCTAAAGAATGGAAAAAAAAAATCCATAAATACAAATTACATATGAGACAACACACTTGCACAAAGCACAGAAAAATTACATGGTAACAGAATGCTATTATAATTTGGGTATCATACTGTATTTATGTGACATGTAGAATTATGTAACATAAAACAAAAATCAGACATACATGTATAGGTAAAAATTATTGGCAAAGGTTTTGAAATACTTTTAGAAGTCTTTCAAAAAAATTCAATCTTATCTCTTCTGTTACTCAGAGAATTACTGCATTGGGTGACTCAGTCCTGTTTATTCAGTTCATTTAACATATAAAAAACACAAATCTAATTCATCTCCATGGGTTTGAATGTAATGAATGGGTTTGAATGTAATGAAAGTTTTGGAAGACATGTTGTGTCTTTAATTCTTAAGTGTTACATTTGGATGAAGACAAAGACATTGGAGCTTGAGCCAAAGAAGCTTCCAGAGTAACACTGAGCTTCCAAACTGCTTTGGAAGAGACAGAATCTGTAAGAACAGTTAGTATTATTAGATAGTATCACTTTGTGTCTGAAAAGCGATGTGCAAGAAGAGTGCATTTAAAAGAATCAGCACATACAAAATGAATCTTAATTTCTCACTGTTTGTGTATCAGATGCTTTCATGCAGATAAAAAACCAAGAATACTGAGGACAATGAAGCCTCTAATGATCTCTCAGAAAATCTGTGTCATGTTAAGAGATTAGTGAAGTCTAAAACCAGGTCAATAACATTGTAACATATTTTGTAAAATAAAACAGTGTTTGGAAAACAAAGTTTTCACAAGGCTAGAAAGATTTCACTAAGACAGAGCATTTCTCACTTTTTAGATCCTCAGTGAATTTAATTCTCTCTGAAGTAACACCTATTTTCATTTCAGTGAAAATCAATGGAATCAGGACTCCTTTCTAATTTCTAGATTGAAGCCCAAGATAAACAGCAACATTTCATATAAAATTCAATTACTATTTGAATCTATATTTTGTGTCTCCCAAAATGGTAGGCAAGGTTAACTCAGCACTGCTAAACAGCTGGCACATTTCAACCCCGAGATGGCTACACTTCATAACTGCCCTAAAAGTGGAACATGATACTTTCTGCAATGTTTATTTTTAAACTAGTGCTTTTAGGAAGGCTCCGAAGAATATACAACAGTGAGATGTCTTTCCAGGGACACAGTTAGATACATTACATGGCTACTAAATTGCTCAGATAGTTTGGCAATAGATACAAGATTTTCAAAGTCACTTAGAGTTGTTAATCACATACCAAATTTAAAAGCAAGAACATGTTGATTTCATTCCAAACACATTCACAGTATTCAATTTGCATATGTATTCATTCTACATTGATAGCTGTCCTACATTTATATAGTCCTTCATCTTGAAGAGCTTTGAAGTAGTCTACAACTCCAGAACAATTCAATCTGAGTGTTGCTACACAAACAGATCTCCATTTTTCAGCAAACACACAAGAGGGATGGTTATCTGTCAGATGTAAAGCCTCATTTTTTGTCTCCTTCCTATATTTCCTGCTCACACAGTCAGGATGGGTGTTATTTGTATTCCACATCAATGGCTATAATCTTGAAAATAAGGATGAAGTCTCTACCTGGCATTTTTAAAGTTTCCAGACTAAACAGTATATAATAGTGTTCTGCAGTCTCTGTAAAACATCACTTTGCACATGGTTTCGCACTCAAGGCATTTTTCATCCACTTTGTTTTTCCCTCCAGAGGAAGGGAAGTAACATCCCTTCCTCCAGCAGGTAACAGAGGCTGCAAAATGTTAACATACATTTTTATGTAGTATTTCAGAAGAAAAATGTATCATCTTTTTACTAGGGTCCAAGGATAATCTTCTTCTAATAGGTTTTATGCAGATTCCTGTGTTGTTGCATTTCTCTGACAGATACAAAATATTCCACATTTTTCCTTTAATTATAATTATCAAGAACAGTTGAAAGCTAGCTCAGTTCAGTTATAAATAAACAATCCATCATTTTTTCATGTAATTAAAACAAACATGCTCACTGAACAAATGCTGCTTTAATCAACATCTCTTTCTTTCTGCAAGTGGATCTTCTTTGTTTATTTCATGCAGTTAAAAGACTCCTTTACTCTCAATTATTTTTCATCTGAGCACTTCAGAGGAGTTAATTTCTAGTGTCTTGTCTGTGGCAGATATTTTCTGATCAGAAAATCATATAATCATAGAATGGTTTGAGTTGGAATAGACCTTTAAAGGCCATCTAGTCTAGTAGATGCAGTACTGTCCACTGAAGGAGAAACACCCTTGTTTTGTTCTTAAAATAATTATTATATATATGTGTGTGTGTGTGTGTGTGTGTGTTTATATAAGCAATCATAAACTGACATGTATGAAAGCTTGAGTTTTGTGACATGGAAAAACATGTTCAAAAGGGGGTAGAAATATAAGCAAAATCTGATTCTACCACTATTAAAATAATTTGTCTCAATCTTTACTGCATCTGAACAGCTAAAATAGCACTGAATTGCTGAAATACATCCGTAACTATGATATCTTCAAAGGAAAGCCAAGAAAAGGCATTACTGATAAATATCCATGGGCTAATTTCCACCTGGCTATTCTACGGTATGTTTAAGAATGTCTCTTTTAACATGAAAAGAGGCTTTCAAAGCATCAGATCACAGTGTAGCTCAGAATCTGGTATTCTTAGCTCTTGACAAAATCCTAGAAATAATAGCTTGCTTACAGCAGAAAATACTTTCAGTGTCTACAGATCTTGGTTTTCCTTTCCTTTTTTTTTTTTTTTTTTTACATCTTGTTAATGGGTATCACCTCAGAATGCCCTCCCATCTTTCAGTTCATGTTCCAGAATCACAGAGTTCATATATGCTTTGGAGACCCATCAGCTGTAGATAGTCCAAGTCTTCTCTCAGCAAAGGAGTGTGCCACTGTTCTCCTCAACAGAGCACAATAGAGACAAAAAAAATCCCTGCACCCATCTGCTATGGAGATGGAAGGGACCTCGAAAGATCATCTAGTCCAACCTCCCCTTCCAGAGCAGGCTCACCTAGACCAGATCTCCTATATACAGACTCCTCTGTCTCTTGTTTATCCAAGGTATCAAAACAGCTCTATAA
This sequence comes from Corythornis vintsioides, assembly GCA_025447755.1. Classification (NCBI taxonomy): domain Eukaryota; kingdom Metazoa; phylum Chordata; class Aves; order Coraciiformes; family Alcedinidae; genus Corythornis; species Corythornis vintsioides. Next base: position 3,923 of record JAOEGS010014740.1, on the reverse strand, counting down.
ACTATTTTAGAAAGGTTTGAGTGTAGTGGCTTTTATTAGAATGTTTAAATAGTCTGATGGCAGATCTTTCTGGAGATTCTCTTTAGGGAGACATGAGTTGTTGGTTAGCTTAAGGTGAGTTGACCTTGCTGAAGGTGAGTTGACCTTAATAATCAGATATCCCAAAATGTTCCTTAAAAACCCTGAGGTGCCAGACCTTAAGGGCAAACATCCACAAAGAAATTTTTGATCTCACTGTAGAGAAAACAATGAGGAGAGGGAGAGCTGTTCTTCAGACACAGAACTGAGCTCTCTTCAGTTCTGTCTTCAGACAGAACTGTTCTTCAGATACAGTGTCCTGGTGTTGAGCCTAGAGAAGAAATGGAAAATCCTCAGCTCTGTCAGGACACTCCCAGACCTGGGTTGTTTGGCACAGAGTCTTGGCAGAGCTGTGCGTGGTTGCCGCTGCCAGTCCAGCCTCCAGGCCTCTCCTTCGCTGACTGTGGCTAGAGAAGTGATCACAGCTGCTCCCCCGACCTCCAGCTCCTGCAGGGCATGGCTTCCATGGCATGTCATCTATTTTCTTCTGTTGCCTTTTCACTTTGCTGTGTTCCAGCCCTGAAGGATGAATTATTCTTGTATAACTTTTATGGGACAATGAAAAAACTCAAACAAACAGATGCCAATTATTTCTATCAAGGTGCAGGTGATATATAAAATATGGTCTGTTGGCACCTTTGCCAGTGCCTCAGTAGATGCTGGCCCTATGTTCAGAGTTAGAAATAGCATTAATTTTTCTTGGAATCTGCAGTGTTTTCAAATAATTGAGAGTTCCTGGCTTTGCAGCTTTGCTTGGGGTTTTGGCCCTTGTCTGTGTCCCCACTCAGTACTGAGTTCCCTCTGGGATTCCTGGCACCCTTACAGGTTACAGAAGGGACAGTAACACTGGCTTATCTCAGCCATCACAAAATACTCCAAACTTCTAAGTTTCTGATCCAGTAAGAAGTTTTTGGAGGAATATAATCTAATGTGGAAGCCAATATTCAAATGTATCTAAAGTAGGCTCCAATAGTCTGCAGAAGACTGGTGTAGTGTTGAATCAGAGGTTAGATGAGTGAGATATTATGAGTTTGGGGGCACAAAGAGTTTGTGACAAAGCGAGGTTAAGTTCAGTAAATGGTGCCAGAAGCTTTTCCTATAAGCAGTAAATTCTTGGGTCCTCTTGAATCCTGTGTGGATGCCATGGGGTTTCTGTGTTCTTGAGTCTCCATAGTGTAAGTGATGGCGGGTGAGTCTCTGGAGCCATCTTAGAGAAATCTGTACCAGAAACACCATGGAGAAATGTCATGATATCCAGAGCAATGTATTTGTCTTGAAGGCCTCTCAGTTATAAAGTTTTTTGGTATTGTTGGGGGTTTTTTTCTCTTTCATTGCCCCACATCTACCTCCTGGATATTTCATTCTAGCAAAGAAGCAGGCATATAGTGTCAATTTTCACACTATTTTGTAGCTCTTTTTCTAAAGGATGGGATCTTCTTGAAAATTATATCTGTATGTGCATACACTAATATCTTCCCTTGCCAGATGCAAGGAGTAACTTCAGTTTGAAGCTTTATATACCCTAGGCACATCTCCATGTCCTGTGCCAGAGTCCTGCCATTTCCATAGTTACATTATTTTGGTTTCCTCCAGAAACATAATGAAATGCAAGACACCCATTTATGTAGGTAAAACTGAAATACCACTTGCTCATTTCTCTCTCCTAAGGGCAGCTTGCTCAGGATGTTCCTATGAACACTCTGCACATCTTGTTTATGCACATTCCAAAAAAATTGCAGACACTCCTGCAATTGAATACTGATTGTCTTTTCTCTTTCTCTCTTCCTCCTCCATCCCGTACCATCTCCTCCATTTTTCCCTCTTTGCCCTCTCATTTTTCGCTCACCTTAGGGAAAAAAAAAAAAAAGGGTTTAGGGTTCTTTAAATCTCTCTTGGCAAGACTCATTGTTTGTGGTGCAGGTGTGCAGGATACCTCCTCCGTGTCGTCGCCACAGCAACCTGCCTGTATAATCTGCTGAGTATAAAAAAAAAAAAAAATTAGACAGAGAAATACCATTGCCCCCTCATGCTCCATCCATGAGCCCAAAAGAAAGATATCGTTTCCAAGCATTCCTCATAATTCCCCAGCCATTGCCCAGGCAACAGCCACAAGGAACTGTTGGGCTCTGTGGAGAGAAAGCAGTCGCTGTCTGGAGCTCATTGCACCACCATCATCAAGCACCTCCCTCCCCTGCCTCATGATTCTCCATTCTTCTTCTTTCACCTCCACAAAACTTGCCTGCACATGTGTGCACACACACTTGCATATGCCAAGCTTAGACTATTGTATGTCGCTCACGCCTTCCCCCCCCTTGCAGTAAGTCAGACCATGAGCACATGCATTTCATCATTCTTGACTTTGTGTGACCTCCCATTCCCAGAATACACACCAGGAGAGGCCGACAGAACATTTCAGAATTGTCACCGCCCGAATATTTATTCTAAAATGACCCTGTGTCCCTTCTGTTGTGTCTCTTAATGATTCATTATTGCCAATTATAAGATAAATGTTAGATATAACTTTATAAAGGTCAGCCTCCCATAGGAAAAAATCTAAGAGGTTTTAGATTACACAGTAATTGTTGAGGTCATATGTCTTAGCAGCCAGATAATATAGTGATAGGTACTTCAGAAATACCAGCTGAGAACTCAGCATAAGCATTTGGGAAAGGTTATAAAAAGAGGGGCTTGGAAACCTTTGAAGATACTTACATGTCTAGTCACCTTTCAGATGGGTTGTGTTGCTAGAAGTGTGTTTATCAGTTAGAGAATGGACTGGTGAGAGAATTCTCCTTATCAAATCTCATTATTTATAAAACAGTCCCTTGCAGTTTCAGTTATGACAGCTGTTTCTGGGATATGAAGTGGTTTTTCAGAGCTGTGGGCTCTCTGTCCCCTCTATCCCGCAGTGAAAGCTTTCATTTGTCTTCCCACCATCATGTTGATGCAGCTGGGTTTGACACTGCTTACCTCAGCATTTTTTTTTTTTTTTTTGTTAAAAGACAGAAGGCTTACTTGTGATCCCAGCCTCTTCCTATCAAATGACACTTAGCTAGTGGTTTTGGTGACTTATTTACTGGCATTAACCCAGTAAAAACAAAAATGAACGTTCACAACTAATAAATCCTTGAGCCCAGATAGCTTCAGCTGCATTAGTAGGATTACATCAACTGTTCAGACTGATACCAGTGGTCCCTGGGAACCTGAATCATAGCAAGTACAGGGAGATGCCTATTGCGTCCTCTGCATTCACATGGACTTTAATCATGTAGTATAAAAGACAGTTATGTGCACAGTGCTAGAAAGGATGAGTGCATTTTAAAAACCCTCTATCTTCTTCCCTCTTGCTTGTTAGATTTATTTGGTCAATTTTAGTATAAACTAAATAACATAAAAGTATAAATAGCCAGCATTGCATAACAGCATAAACTCTGCCAGAGACACTAGGCAAATGGGAAGAGACTCTTCATCTTTCTGAGCTGCAGTGAAGGACACATTTTATTGTAGACAAAAGGTCAAAAAAGTTTAGCTAATTCAAGTCTGTGCTTCACACTGAAACATATAGACTGATATATTCCCATTTCCCACCCCTCAGCACCCACCTAGGTAACATTATAGGAAGTGAAACTATTCCTTCAGTGTGCTGGTGATAACATTGTTTAGTATTTAATTCCTCTTTACGATGAATATAACTTCCATATAGAGCTAAAGTGTATTTTTTCCATTGGTTACAGGACACTGCTCTCCAAACCTTTGAAATGGCTCCCTGTATTCATAGATTCATAGATATTAGGGGTTGGAAGGGACCTAGAAGATCATCTAGTCCAACCCCCCTGCCCGAGCAG
>JAOEGS010014739.1:13454-24379 GCA_025447755.1 Corythornis vintsioides | reverse complement strand
ATAAAAATAAAATAAAAATAAAATAAAAATAAAATAAAAAAAATAAAAAAAATAAAAAAAAATAAAATCCAAACAAGCACACAGAAAAAAGTACCCCCTTTTAAAAGCTGAAGTACAACCTAGTCCTAAATCAAAGGTAGTGTTCTACAAACACAGAAGCATTACTGAAAGTAAGAAGAGAACAAAAGTGGTTTGAGCCACAGGATATCCTGTGGTTGGCTCGTTACTCCTCGGTCACATCATCAATTCTATGGGACTTCCTATGACAAAGCAGGAGGAAACCAAGAGGAACTTACTCATCTGTCAACCAGGGCATGTCAAGCAGTGCAGCAAATGGCAGTGATCTCAGAAACCACAAATAATCCAGCAGGTGCTCCACAAAGCACCTGGCTTTAGTGAAAGCAGAAAGGCAAGGTGAGCAGCCAGTACCTGTCCACAGCAGCTCAGCTTCATTCCCACCACACACAACATCTGCAAGCTGTGAGGTGTGACATCAGCTATCTCTCTGCTTAGGTGAGTGGATAAATATACTTAAAATAAACACAAATTACATCATCTGTCCCACTGTAGCCTGAAGAGTTAGCTATACAAATAATAAAATAATACTAGATGATATCAAATTAGCAGCATACACTGATTAGCCATTAAAATAGACACTTGGTGGGTTTAGTGAATCATTTTCAAAGCCAAGATTTCCAACTGAAGCAAAATCAAGACAGACACACTGCAGATCTGTGCCCTGTTCTCAATTACTACATAAATTATAATGCAAATACACAAGGAGGAAATGAAGGATATGGAAAGCTTTTCCAGTATGCACATAGATTAGTGCTGCAAGCAGGTATCTCAACAGTTGAAGTAGAAAACACTTCAAATAGCTACAAATATCTTCAGCACAGCATTGAGGGGCATTGCACACTGGGGTACAACTATCAAACCTAATTCTCACTAAAATCAATAAAGCATCTGGGAGAAATGCCCTTGGATTGGCTCCTTCCAGGCTCTAGAAAACACACTGCAAGTCACCCAAAAGCAGCAGCACCATCATCACTGGGACAATGTTCTTGCTACAGGACTCCAGGTATTTACTGCCTTTCGAGACCAAGCAGCTGGAAACAGAGCAAGCAAGCCAGACAGATGTGAAGCTGCTTAGCTTACAGTAAATTCAGAGTTAAAAAGTCTCTGCAAGGCACAGGACACAGCCAGCCTCTCCAGCCCCATTCAATTTCACAGCTCATTAGCTGGAACAGACAGTTAAACCCCATACCAGATGCATTTGGTACAAGACAACACTTCAAACTGGATTTCAGAATCCCCTCTGCATTTCAACATGACATAGATGGTGTCTGTCAAGAGGCTTTTTTTCTTAGCACGAAGACTATCTTTAGATTCAATTAGATTTTGCTGTGTTGGTTATCACAGATAAAGCCTGGTAGACATGTGTGGTTTCCAAATGGCTACAGAGAAATGGTTCAGTGAAGGTTACATGCACCATGATTTCTGGACAGAGATAATATATTTTAACATAACCTGCAGCATCATCCTTAAGAAATCTTTGGCAATAACACAAAACTTCAACACAAGGTGTTTTGTCTAAACCAAGCCTAGATAGCATTGTTCTGGTAGATTTACAGTGCTCTGAGCCACTAGAATTCACTACCAGCCCTTATCCAGTTTTCCTTTGGCAAAAACTAGACCAGGAACTTGATAAAACAAAAGGCAGAGAGAAACTGCTGAATAACTTTCATTGGCAAGGGAATGTGCTCAATGATCTGACAGGGTTTTGTCATTTCCAATTTCCACAATTGAAGGAAAATGAGAAGGCTTTGTCAGGGATGAGCAAAATCACCATAATGGCCAAAAGGAAGGAAGAATTAAATCTAAATTACATCATGGTAGGGATTTATATAGTCTAAATAAAGAATGTTTGTGTTCTCTATTAGAATATATGGTAACTACTCTGCCAAACAAGACTTACCCAAGCTATTGAGTTTTTATCACCTCAGGATTTTGTGGGATCTCAGCTGTCTAGCATGGAAAAACAGGCAGGTAAATTGAATTTTGCCAATTCTATATATACAGTCCTATCCAAAGTGAAATCTGTACATAGACATGTCAGTGCCTAGGAATGACTGCTCCCCTCCAAAACATCATCTCCCTGAATTCTTTGCTGTAGTTGTTCTCTATTTACCTCCAATTTATTGTTGTTTGCCTTGTCAAGAGGAAAACACATCTGCAAATTACTTCATTTTAATATACTTTCTGGACAGTACCTAATAATTTAGTTGTAATTAGAGTCACACTTCCCAAAGAGCAGCATGAGCTTTGCCCCATGCTCAGGAAAGCAGGGGGTTAAACCCATCCTGAGGCTCAGGAGGTGACTAAAGGCAGCCAACTGCTTGAGGCTCATTTACACCTTTCTGGAGCTCATTTCACTTCCAACTCAGGACCTTTTCTTCTTCTTGACCACAACTGTAAGCAGTTGAGAAGAAAGGGATCTCTTCATTGAGAAGAGGATGCAGGGATACCAGGAGATGGCTGTGTGCCAGCAGCTGCATTTGACAGCTGGTGCAGAGCACAGCATAGCTAGCACATTTTCATGCCTGGTGTTGACAGGGATTACTTAATAACAACTGTAGTAGAAGAAATTGTTCTGCAGGCTACTCCTCAGCAGGGTTTTCATGAGCACAGTGGTTGTCAGAGCAAGCGCTAATTTGTATTTCCAAACAATGATCCCAGTAAATATTGAATTTTTTGGGGTAATTCACCATTTCAGAATAGTTATTTACTTCTTAAGGCCAATGGGGGAAAAGGTAATTCCAGCTTTCTGAGCATAAAAATTTCACATCCATAGTAATGTGAAGATTAATCACCAACTAGACTATAAAGCTACCAGTTTTTCATATCTATTTTCAGCATTTCCTCATTTAAAACAGAAGAATTTCAGAAGTCAATTCCTGAGCAGAAAGAGGGGTTTGTGGTTTTTGTTGATTTATGTTCTCTGTACTTCGCTCCCAATCAAAAAAAGACTGATTTCCACCACAGCCACCAAGAGCTCGTTTTGCCTAATTTGTGGGCAAATTCACTTGCCAAAAGTTGCCCCTAAAGGGATTTAAACACAACACACACACTTAAAGAAAAACAGGAAACAGTCTAGGAGTTACTTAACACCTATCAAGGATGCTCTTTGGTCTCAAAATGGTCAAAGCAAAGCTCTAAAAAAAACCAGAAAGCTCATGAGAAATTCACACATACTAAATTTCAAAAGTTCCATTAATAGCCATATGTAAATAGCTTTTTTTTTAATCTACTAAGAGTCAGGAAAAAAATCTGAGCAATATGGAAATGTTCTTAAAATTAATATGGTAGCTTCACATCTGATCTGGTGTGATATGGTGTAAGAGGACACAGCAGAGAATGGAAATGCTCTGCATTTAATGACTCCTCAGATTCACAATGCTCAGGCTTAATCCAGACAAAAACCAGGCTCTCAAGACTCTTATATTGCTTGACACATGGGCAAACCAGCCCAGCAAAGCCCACCTCTGCCATCAGCAGCAGTCAGACAGGCACATTTGAGAGTGTAACTGGATCTAAGCAGACAATTGAAGTCTCGTTTCTAGTGTGGCTGCAGAAGTGGAGATGACAGAGACAGGAGCTCCAGGTCACTCTGACACCAAGCTGAGTGGTGCTGGGGAAAGGCTGGAGGGAGGGGATGGCATCCAAAGGGACCTGCATAGGCTGGAGAGGTGGCCCCAGGGGAACCTCATCAGGTTCAACAAGACTAAGTGGAGGGGTCAGAACAAGCCTCACTAAGAATCCAGGCTTGGAGATGAGGAGCTGGAAAGCAGCTCTGCAGGAAAGGACTTGGGGGTGTTGGTGGCTGAGCAGCTGGACATGAGCAGCAGTGGGCACTGGCAGCCAAAAGGCCAGTCCATCCTGGGCTGCAGCAAGAGAAGTGTGGCCAGCAGCTGGAGAGAGGGGATTCTGCCCCTCTGCTCTGCTCAGACCTCCCCTGGAGTATTCCATCCAGCTCTGGAGCCCTCAGCACAGGAGAAACATGGAGCTGCTGGAGCAGGGCCAGAGGAGGCCACAGAGATGCTCAGAGGCTGGAACAGCTCTGCTGTGGGGACAGGCTGAGGGAGCTGGGGTTGTTCAGCCTGGAGAAGAGAAGGCTCTGAGGAGACCTTAGAGCACCTGCCAGAAGCAAAGCTACTTTATGGTCCTGAAAGTCAACTTTCAAACTCTCACTTCACAAAGTTGAAAGCCACAATGATAAATTTTAATCTTTACATGTTAAGACTTAAAACCTGAAGGTTCAAAGTTCATTCCACAACAGGTAATTTTCAACAGGAATTAGAAAGCATAAAAAGATGGAAAAATAAATATTTAATACATTTTTGTTGCAATTCCACAGTTTTCTTGCACTGTGGGATAGAAAACGTGGCTGTGCAGCAAGGGAGGGAATTTAACACCACCTAATTCCACTGAGTCATCTTGACCTACACACTTCTACTTGCCTAATTATCAATTTATGAAGGGATCATTAATCCCATGTAACAAAACCAACTTTAACCCCGAGTCTTGGCTGCTTCTTGCCAGTTTCCCCTGCTGGGGAGCACTGGGTGCCTGTGGGGAGGAGCTGCCAGGACAGGCCAGGGCTGCCCCATGAGAGTCAGGGATGGTTCCATCATCAGCACCTCAGCTGTAGTGGTGGCACAGCAGGGAAAATGGGCTTAAAGAAGGGTGAAATGCCACAAAGGAGAGAGGAGAAAAGGGAGAGAAATGGCCCTGGGAGCACTGGGGACAGAGAAGGGGAGAAGGTGCTGCAGGACTCAGAGTAGAGACTGCCCCACAATTCTCCTATATGTGTATTTATATATCTATATAAAACATAAAGCTCTAAAAGCCTTCCCAAAACACACCACCACAGCACCTTTCTCACTCTTTGCTAACAGCCATTCCTTTGATAATAATGCTGTGGGCCCAGGCTTCCAAAACCCAAGACGTTCATTAAGGTACTTAAAATAAACCCTTGTTCAAGAAAAAAAAAAAAACAAAACTCAACCATTTAATTACTTCCTATCTGGACCCCTGCAATCAAATTCCAGTTGGCTGCAATCTGTTTATGGAAAGCTGTGCCTCTAGCATCCCATTTGCAATGCAAGAACAACTTCAGAAACAAAATGAAGTGTAGTCATGTCTTCCTGAAAAAGAAACTGCTCAATGGAAATGGAGCATTTGGAGGGACATTTCACCACTATGGAATAGCTTTGCTGAATTAAAAATATGAATTTTTTATCACTACAACATCCTCCTTCATCCTTTTACCTACAATTATATTTTAAAAATATATATTAATTTGAATTCACAACAATTATTCACAAAATTTGATTGTACAGCTTCAGAAATAATAGAAAACACTCTAGAATATCCAGCTGACAGTCTGCCTTGGAAAAAAAAAATATATATATACACCAAAATAGGCACACACTCAGCTTGAATTACCTTTATATATTGCAGGCTTCCTGTGGATAAAAACATATTTTTTGGTTTACTTCATTTTTCTTTAAACCCAGACATCTGTATTTTAGAAGCCTGCAAAGCCTGCTTTACCTGAATGGACAGTAGAGCACCAGCAGTTATTAAATAAACTTAGATAATTACACTTATTTTTCACATTTAAAAACTCTTTGTTTTTATTTTGGACCATGCTCTGTTCTAATACAACAATCCATCTGTAAACGACCAAATAAAAAGTATCAGAAAATCAATATAGAAATATTAGAAAATCATTAGAAAATGGCTACTTGTAACACAAAATGATGAGGATTCTGCTTTTGTATTTAAAACCAGAAATATTCAACTTGAAAGCTTATTTTCAGGACAAGCACTGCTGTTTACCCAACAAACAAAAATCAGTTAATGAGTTGCCCCCAGTTAAAAACGTTGAGTAAATCTGATTTATCAAGAGATGATCCAGACCATCTTCTGAAAGAAATGCCAAGACATGGAAACCCTTTTCAGATTTCTTCTGGACTCTGCCACTTGGGATGTTTTCACTCAAGAGGAGGGGTCTGAAGCCAGAAAAACAACAAAACAAGCAACAAAGACACACCCAAAAATAAAACACCATGCCAAAACCAAACCAAACCACACAACTAAAATATAGATAATCTAAATACCCTCAGTCCATGTGGCAATCACAGGGGTGTTTGGAGATTAGGTTCTTCCCACAGAGCTAAGCAGGCAACACTGCAATATTTCGTGTAAACACCTGATTCAAAGGAGAGTATTGTGCAGCTAAAAATAAATGCAATTTCTTTGGACAGCTCTGAAGTGCAGCACAATGGCTGAACCCTTCTACATGCACAGAGAATGAATACTGGGTACACTGGCCTCTCCCAGTGCTCTGTTTTTCCCTATACCAGAGGCAGCAGCATGGCAGGAGTGCAGCTTGAAATACCTGTGGGGATCACTGAGGAGCAGCTTGCTTTGGTTTTGTTGAGATTTTAGAGGAGAGGAGAAAAAGCAATACCTTGAATTTTGGACAGCCAGTCAGTGTTATGCTGCTTCTTAATTTAAGGGTTGGAAAAGTATGTTCCTAGTACAAAGGCTGCCACTGAAGAAGGAAAACATGGTGCTCTCTTTTTTTCCCAAAAATGGTGAGGCAGAAGAGACACAGCAAGTGCTTTATCTGCAGGCCTGGATGCTGTCTTCCAGCCACAAGTGACTGAAGCTGGAATTCACACTGGCTTCCTGCCCTCCTGGAATGGTGAAACAGCTACAATCAGCCCTCCAAGTGAGCAATTAAAAATAAATAGTAATTTGGACTCTGGCTTTAGAGTTCCCTTTGGGTGTTCAGAGATAGAAGAGCATCAAGGGCAGAGTGTGGCTCAGGCCAACTGACAGGTGCACTCTGCAGAAGTGTGTAGATGGCAGGAAAGTCTAATTTAGGCTGACAGGATCCCTCTCAGGAAAGCTTTAAACACATTTACATACTCCATCTACAGAAGTTGAAACATGCACTCTGAAATGCACTTCAACACACAAACTAACTCATTTTAAACACAGTAATCCCTTCCTCAGCTAGCTACAAGAGAGGGATGTGGAGGCCAAGCCAAATGAAACTTGTCACCACTTAGCTATAGGTTTTCCCTTTGCTCATCCATCAGGGGTTCCATCACACCTCCTCTTAATTCAGAGAAATTCTACCTTTCTATTCCAGAAGTTTTCAGAAATTAGGAGCTGTATGAAGAGAAACTGCCTGTCCTGATCAACTACAAAAGAAAGAATAACATAGGTAAATACCTGAGTCCCTTTTAATATGCATATACTGATGCATTCTAATAAATGCAATTTAACAAGTGTATATTCTGTTAAAAATAAAACCAAAAGACAATTTTGGTGGAATAAAACTGTGATGGGACAAAGAAAACCAAACTCAAAGCCAAGAATGGGCTAAGACATCAATGCTGAAGAGGAGTTTGGGTAAGATCTACTCAGCTGGTTCCTGCAAACTTACATCTGATTTCTTCTGCAGCAGGGCAGTTAAACACATTGCACATGGCAGGATCCTAAATACCCTTCCAAAAGGCAGTGATACCATCATTGGTGTGACAGCAGGAAATTGAGACAATAACATAAGGGAAAAAGTGGTTGCCAAATATTAACCAATAAATCCAGATACAAGTTTTTTAGAGCATTATAGAGAGATGGAGAGTTTAAAGCAGAGCTCCAACTGATCTCAGTGATAGCTGAGAATTCTCAGTATCTCTTCACATCAAACCAGGGGAAGCCAACTAACTGGTCCATGTTATGAGCACAGAATTAGTGGCTACATGCAGAATATGTGGTTAATATCCAGCATCACATTAAAAAAAAGATAAAACATCAACAACAAATAAATAAATACCACACACACACCTCCATGGCAGTCAGCAAGAGAATCAAATTCTCCATAACATCCTAATTCTCCTTTTACAACAAAATATCCACCACTTTTTTTTTTTTTTTCCCCAGCCACAATATCATTCACTACATTGACAGCTGACTCCTCCACAAAATCTGAGTGACTTTCCAGAGCCTGACTGTCCTCTGGGATACACAGAAAAAAAAGGAAGGGAAGCAGGGCAAACACAACAAACACACAGCTACAAAGATAGAACACACCTAGATGGATTGATAATCACATCTGTTTGTGTTTATACAATTGTTTCTTTCAGCATTTCCATCACAGACACCTACTAGCACCAAAACAAACGTTCAGGAGCTTTTACTGTATCTCAAGTCATTTAATAATCACTTCATGTCCAAACTTTCATGCCAAATCCACTTCCATAACATTCGGGTTCCATCCACACAAGAAAACCACTTCTCAAGCTCCTGCTAAACCCAATTTCTACCAGTCCTCAGAAGTGGACACTGCCAGGCCCCACACCTGGAGAACAGCTGGCAGGTGGGCTGAACAAACCCTTGCTTCAAACTCACATTTCAGGGGCTCTGCAGAGACTGGCTCCCTGCAGCTCCTCCTTCCCTAAGCTTTATGCTTCACACTGGAGTGCCCACAAGGGATGTCTGGAAAGAAGCACCATTCACCTGCAAAACAATTGCCAGAAAGGCTGCCATTTCCATCTGGAATGCACCTCACCTTCCCAGCTGAGAATAAAAGCACAATATGGATTGTTCTGGCTAGAGTTAGAAATGCTGTTTACGTTTCCTTACAGACTAGGAGGAATTCCCTGACTTTTAATGCAAAGCCAGATTTAGCTGAAGCTTTTAAGCAGCCAAAACAGTTGGTAGATGCAGGAAGAACATCCTATAAATTCCTAACACCAACATTATTGCTCCTCACCCTGTTCTTACACCATCAGCACTCTGGGGAAAAGAGCAATAAAAATCTCCTGACTGCTCAACAAGTCAATTACACCAAAAATACAAGTTCTTCAACACCTTGAGCTGCCCCCACTGCTATCACAGCTTCATTCTGACAATTAGCCAAGCAAGATTTGGTCCCACCTGGTTTGTCATCACCTGGAAATCAAAGCAGGGTACACAAACACTGGGGAACAGTGGCTTTGGGCTTCACATTTAGTTCCCATCAAAATGTCAAGGTTTAAGAGTGAGTCATAGCTCTCACTAAACAGAGGGGTGGTTCCAAACCACCAGTTATTTGTTCTGCCCTTCTGCAGAAGCTGAGCAGAGGGCAGTGCCCTGAACACCAGCAGAAGGCAAACCCAGAGATGGCAATGGAACAAACTCTGTTCATGCTCAAGTCTCCTTGCAGAGCAATCAGGCTTGAAGGGGAAAAAAAAAGACAAATCATCACCATGACTGTTCTTGGGCTTGTCTTTCTCTTAATACTGTGAACAGCATGAAAAATAATGATGGATTATTAATGGATTACATCAAGTTTTGAATCTAAACTACTCTTCCAGTCTAATAAATGGTGCCCAGTAGTCAACCCAGCTCCCAGAGCATGCCTCTGCTTTTCCATCTGCAACAGCATTGGCAATAAATTAAATCAACCCACAGGACACATTATCACTCCTGGTGCAGAAAAGTATCTTAAACCAGATGATTTTGACTGTGCTAACAAAGCCTAGGAGATACCTGAGTGTGGTAACTCACTCCCAGCTAAAGGCAGGAGAAGCAATAAGAAAAAAAGCATTCCAAGGGATGAGTAAAGGAATTACTCTCCATTTAATCAGCAGCTCACCTACTACAGCACTGAGCTCACAAAATGGAAGGGACTTATTATAGGAATAATAAATAAAAGAAAGATTCCTCTTACATGGAATTGAGAGGGGGGGAAAGGACCCAAGAAGCTCCAGGAGAACATTAAGTTCTTCTGTGCAAGTTGGGATTTAGGTCAAGAAATCAGCAAGTAACTGGCTCTATCCCCTTCCTTAATAGGGCTCAGAGAAACAGACATTCATCAGCAGAAAAACACAAAGAATAAAAACATTCAGCAGGAGACTGGATAACTGCATTATTTACAAGCAGGAAAACCACAAACGAGCTACTGAAGCTCTCCAAAACAAATAGTGATGGAGGATCTGGTTTTGCACTAGCTTGCACTTCATTCAGATCTTACTAGTACACATCCAAAAAGGAAAATATTTCCAAACCCGTTCCTGTTCTGCCTGCCTTTGATTTTCCCAGGTGTGAATGACTATCCAAACTTCAGATGTCATGTGGTTAGGCTGAAGTCTCATATTTTTTAATGCTTTTTTTTTTTTTCAAGCAAGCTCACTTGAAACAATCAAAGTATTCATTCCAAGTTACTCTTTGCTATGAATCTGCTAATGAAGCCAAGACTGGACTACAACCCCAGATTCCACTCCCCACAGACTAGCAGGAAAAGAGATTCTTTGCCACAAGCCCATCACCTGAGACCACCGACTCACTCAGGACCTTCCACATCTGACCACACAAGAAAGAACAGGAGGCAAGTTCCTACAATCCCTGAATCAAGGAGAACCAGAAATCCCTGTCACTGCACAAATATTACACGTGCAAGAGGAGAGCAGGGAACAGCCAGTCCTTCCCAATGCATGCCCAAAGTCTGGCTACAGCTATAAGCCATGGAAGGCAAATTCCAACCCCTGCCACACTTAATACTTACACTGAAGGGTGTCCAAGGGGGGCAAGGAAGCTGGTGAAGGGTCTAGAGCACCAGGATTATGAGGAGTGGCTGAGAGAATTGGGGTTGTGTAGCCTGGAAACCAAGAGGCTGAGGAGAGACCTGACTGCACTCTCCAACTAGCCAGAAGGAGGCTGTAGCCAGCTGGGAGTTGGTCTCTTCTCCCAAGGAACAAGCAACAAGACAAGAGGAAAGCTCTGCCTCTCTGCTCTGCTCTGGGCAGAGCTCCCCTGCAGCCCTGTGTCCAGCTCTGGAGCCCTCAGCACAGCAGGGCCATGGA
>JAOEGS010014739.1:0-11856 GCA_025447755.1 Corythornis vintsioides | reverse complement strand
TGGAGAAGAGAAGCTCCAGGAGACCTTAGAGCACCTGCCAGTGCCTGCAGGGAGCTGCTCCAAAGCTGCAGAGGGGCAGTTTCCAAAGGCCAAGGGGCACTGGTTGGAATGAGCAAGGAGTGGATGGAGATGAGAACTGAGGCAGAAGTTATAAAATCAATACACTGTGCCAGGGCAATAGTTGCTATCTGTGAAGTAGCATCTCATTAATAGCTCTTTATTTTCTCTTTTGCACTAATATTAATGAATAATAATAATAACTAAGCATTTATCTTCTGTTATGTCATGACTAAGTTGCTGGAAAAACAGACAAACCAACCTCAGGCCATCCTACAGAAGGTGTTTAAAAGCCTGGAAGTACAAAACACTGAAGCAAAATTAACTAAAGAAGCAAAGTATCCATTCTTAATGGAAAACTGAGGTTTACTTGGCACAGCTGCTTCAAAATCGATTCCTCCCAGGGTGGTTCAGAGCACAGTGGGAACAGGGAGGAAGCAGATACTCAGGAGGACAAAAAAGGAGGGGTAGGGAAGGTGAATTTCCTGATCCACAGAGCTGTGAAATTACCTACCTATGGTCTTTTCTACCTCAACTGGTGACTAAATACAAGGTTATAAGAGGAACTGCCTCCAATTTCAGTTGAAACTTCTGAGCCTTACCTATGCACATACAGCTTTCCAGGAGATACCATCTCCAGCTAACAGGAGATTAAAGGCAGGAATTTCTGGTTATCACCCCTGCCATCATACTTGACTTCCTTAAAGCAAACAAAGCTGGATGGGAACATTTCTACTGCAGCAATGTTATATATAAATCCCCTTTCTCCTCTCTCATCTGAATGTTGCAGCCAGTTACTTGCTCCAACACCACCAACAGTGGAGCTTCACAAACCCTCCAGACAGCAGGGCTCACTGCAGACATACCTGCTAGACAGCAGCTATGACACAAGAATTAAACAGAATTCTATTTTATCTGAATATTTAGACACTCTGGGAAAGCTTTTCTGAAGTACCAGTGGCATTCATGAACTTCACGTGGCTGCAGGAGAGGGTTTGCAAAGGCAAGGTGCAAACTGCTGTAGGAGTTAAATGAAGCTGAATTTTTCTGGAGGTCCAAGTTCACCACACGTAAAGAGTTGCTCAAAACACAATTCTGGCAGGAATCCACCTGGCCACTGCAGAAAGAGCATTTCCCTTCTGAGAAACACAACAATTGCCACTGCTCTGAAGGGTACAAACTGAAGTCACAGGGCATCACAGTCATGAGACCCCAGCAGATTCTGAGGTTTCTGAAGTACCACCAACAACCATTTCAAAAACTTTGGGGGAAAAAGAAGTTGGAGGCAACACACAGATAAACCTGGATCTTAGAAACTGCTTTTCCACTGGATTTTTGAATGGCTTTCAGCAAATCACAGCCCTGCCTCCATTTCTCCACAGAGATATTTAAGATACTAATAGTTATTCACTTTTCTCAGAGAGATTTTTCAAGGCAATATAAACAAGTGTCCAGTATCACTAAATTAATTTCTCACCAGGAATCATACTCTTGAAAGAAAAAGAACCACCCTCCCAACTTGGAAATAAATAAACATTTTTCAAGTGTACTTAAAAAAAAAGTTAAAAAAATAAAGAAAATACTTTCTCTGCATATCTAGAAAAAAAAAAATACAGTACTCCCACTCTAGTTTTAAATACTTAACCAGTTAATGCCTCTAGTAAGTGGTTTGGCTTCCTTTCAAATCTCAGCAGCAAACACAAACTGCTTTAATACTGCACAGGTATCAGATAATTAACATCACACTCCTCTCCATCAAATGACAGCAGATGTGTCTAACAAATGCTTCTTCCTACCAGACATCACAACTTAGAGCTATTGCCAGCACCTACCACCTAAAGCCTCTATAGGTTTAATGTGAATAAACAAATATGTTTTCCCATGTATAAAATCCATATGTATGTATACACACAGTCTTCTAAATATAACATCTGAATTTCTATGTAATAATTTTTTTACATAATCATCTTGCAAGACAGACAGTCCTATTTCCTAAGGATCCACTGATGAATCCATCCCTATTCAGATCTCTCAACCTGCTGAATTCTCAGCAAGTACCAAATATTTGTCCTATTGAAATACTCTGAGACTGGTCAATGTGAGAAAACAGAGAGGATCTTACTAATGTCTATAAAGATGAGGGGTGGGTGGCAAAGGAGTCAGCCACAGGACAAGGAGCAATGGGGATACTGCAGCAGAGAAGGTTCCACCTCAACATGAGGAGAAACTTGTTCTGAACTCAAGCATGCAGTTTGAGATGCTTGACCTGGCTTCTCTGGAAGCAAGCTTTGCCACCAGGTTTGAGGGGAATGGTAGTGGGGGTGTTACAGAAAACAATCAGTGGCATACCAAGAAAAAAAAACTCTTGTAGCTTTGCCAAACCCACTTCATTTACCGTCTCCCATCCCCTGCAAGTTTCCTCTGCCACTTCCCAAAGGAAATGGTTTTGCTGATGCTGAGAACAATCTCTGCACCCTGTCACTGCCACAGCAGCTGATTTCACACACCCAGGGCTGAGGGAAATCCAGGAAGAACAGAAGGAGGTGTGCCTGAAACTGAAAATCTTAAGTTTAAGGGAGGTTGGAATAGATGATCTTTCTAGGTCCCTTCCAACCCCTAACATTCTGTGATTGAGTGCAAGCAAAACTAAGTATCAGCCTCAGCAAAGTGCCATCAACAGAGTGTGGTTTAGAACTGAATGTTCTGGAGGCTTTAGGAACAGTCACTGTGCAACAAAACATGCAGATTTTGCAGTTATGACCATGATCATATCCATGGTTAATACATTTACAGACAACAAACTACATGACCAAGATAAAACAAACAAACAAACAAAAACACTACAAAACCAGACTGGATTGTTTCCTTATGAAGAAAACTTAATTACAGCAAATTTTTAAGTATTAATGTCAAGAATGTGCTGGAAGAGATTCCCTTCTCTTGGTAGTGCCAAGGATCACAAGGTGAATGTAATATTGTCAGCAAATAATAGTTATTCCACTAAATAATCTTAGTTTTGGAAAGAAAAGGAATTTCAAAGCTCAGGAACAGTGCAGCTAGACAGCAAATCAGCAACTCCTTGTCTCACTGCATCTTTTCCACCCCCATCCAGACAGGAGGGATAAGATGAGCTGACATCTCTGCTAAATGACCCAGGAAGAGACTCTTCAGCTGCTCCATGAGCTCAAGCAGCATCCACTCAAGGGCATTATTTGTACAGAGAGTTTCTGAGCTGCTTCAGTGACTGTGTCACTGGAAGCAACTGGTTCCCAGTCAAAGTGCTGCACAATGCTCAAGTTAACCAAGAAATAGCAAGTGAAGAATCCCCACCAGCTGAGCTAACACACATCATCTGCCATCTCCTCTCAACCTTCACTCTGCTGAGGTCTGGATTAGCACCACTGGAGATATGAAGCCATTCCTTGCTGTCAGAAAAACAGGTCACACACAGGAGTATAAAGAGACAAACAAACAAACAAAAATAAAGCCAGCCTGCCAAATATTTAGGTGCAGAAAAACCTATTTGTCTTAATTTATTTCAAAAGTTAAATTAAGGCTTTTGCAAAGATGCAGATGTTTGGAAAGAAATGTCATGAGTCAAAAGTGGGTGCCAGCTCTGAAGGTAAAAAACATCAATATTGGGGTAAAGGGGCACAATCAAACAAAGCATCTCAGGACAGAACCAGCAAAGCTGAATGATAATGATTTTCTCTGCAAATTTCTATTTGTGTAGGAAGCAGCTTCTTCAAACTTCCCCCTACCAGATCAGATCCCAGCAAAAACAAGTCCCTTTTGTGTCAGTCCCCACCAAAACTATAAAAGGGTCCTTTTAACTCATCCCAAAACAGAACGACGTCAAGTGTTTGCTAAAGGTTGGGGGAAACAGAACAAAAATACTCCAAGTGTGTTCATATAATAATCCTTGTCTTTCAGTTACAAAACACACAAGGGAAACTATCAGACCCTGACTGATACTATGCCAATAACACACAAATACACCAACACTTCAAGGAACTGCCATCACCAAAACCACACAGCTCTTTGAAGACCCCCTATTCGTGACTAGAAATTCTCATTGCAAGAAGGTTTGGTAACTTATGGAAACAAAAAGGCTAAACTAATCTCTACATCAAATATCAGGGGGGAAAAAAAACCCAGATGATGTCAGATTCCAGTTCAGAATTGTAGATTCCTTGTAAATTAGAGGGAATCTGAGGCATCCTCTAAACTTGGAGCAGTGAAGCTACAACAGAAGCCACTATCATACTGATGGACACCTCCTTTTGTACAAACACCAGCACAGTCTCTCCACACAACCCATCAACAGATTTTAACATGCTTTTCCAGAATTATTTTTCACTGGATTATGTCCCTCTGTCCACATAAGCACCAGCAAAACAGACGAGTGGATTTATCCAGCCTGAAGACACCACCAAGTCAGCTCACACCCAAGATAAACCCAGCAAATTAGAATTACAATAGCAGCTCCTATTTCCTCCTCCTCTTGTTGCTATGTGTCCTGCAAAACATTTAAACACCAGTGTTTTATTGACAAAGGGCAGCGTGGTAAAGGTGAAAGAGCTGGAATGAGCCAGAGCAGTAAATACCTTGAGATGATGCTGTTCCCACAGCACAAATCACTTTGTCTTAAATCACTTTGCAGCCGTGTCAAAGTCATTGCCACCCTTCAAATGAGAAAGGTAAATTCTCAAGTCTCTTCATATTTAGAGTACAGGAGCAAACCAGATCTCAATTTCTTACTCAGGGCCAGCACAAATAGCCCAAGGCCACAGTTCTACAAGAGCTTTCAAGTAGAAGTGATTTGTGTTAGTAAATCAATTGGTATGGACTAGATCTAATAATAAAGATACAGGGTGTTACCAGAAAACACTGGGGATGCACCTGGGGGTGTTTCTCACACAGGTGGCTGCTTTTTGCTGCCATTCTCCACATAAAAGCTCTGTCTTATGAGCCTGACCAAGAAGATAATGAAAGCTTGGAGATGACTGGGGAGAAATAAATAGGTGGGGGGGATCCAAACCCAGAAACCAAACCTTTGGCCACAGGAGGATCAGACTGACATGTGGGTATCCACCTTGTGTTGGGAAGACAAGCCAAAAACTCACCTGGTCTTTCCACAGCAGAACTACCATGTGCTTCCACTAAATGGAAAATATGTTAAAGTTTGGGCTTTTACCTCAAAATGGCCTGAAATAACATTCCTATGTTATGGCAAGTGTTCCTAACATTGACAAGCTGCAGATCAAATCCTTTCCAGAAAGCTGCAGAGGGTAGGTACACCGAGAAGCTGATTCCCAAGAATAAAATAAACCTCCAATATTGTGCAACAGAACTAATTTAAATCAAACTGGAAGTCTGGAAGAATTATGCAACATAAAATCTTAGGAGTCTGGACACACCTCGTGTAGGTTTTATCCATGGTGACCACTAGTAAACCTAATTAAGCTGCATTACTAGAAACAAAGCTAAGTGACCTGTCTGAATACAAGATTTTTTTGCAGTTATTATCGAGCCTAATGTCATGTTTCAACTCTTTGAAATTAAAAAATCCTCTAGTTAACAAAAGATTGCACATGACTGACCTAAATCACTTGCATTTTTCCAAGATTTTAGTTCACATTAGTGGCATTCACAAGCTTAATGAGGATTTTAGAAAAAAATAATGTGGTAAGTTAGAACAAAATATTCTAGTTGTTCGGCCAGAAACAGAAAATCAAATTAAAGAAGGACAAATGCTTATGGAAGGAATGGCTGCTTTGCCAAAAGAGAAAAATTAAGAGTCCAGAAGTTGGCCATTTCTTTTAATTGTCTCAGCTCTCCATTATATCATTTTTTTAGTCAGGTTTTACAGCTTGGCAACGAGATCTAATTACCTTGGGAAGTTTTCTATGCCAAAGGAGATGGTAAATTTTTTACAGCATAAAAGCAACTACAGCTGCCATGAATGGGTTAATATTTTGCAAAGACACATCCAGGATAATTGACAGTGTCCACTTGGAGAAAATAATATGGGAAAAATAATTTCCAGGGTAGTAGCCTACACCTGGAAATCTGTATTTGCAAGTTATTCTCATTAATATTTCCAACACCAGTGCTTGATTGTCCAGCCACAGTTATGACTCAGAAGTAAAATTACTTTAAATTTGCTGTCACTATTTAGAAATTCACAGAGACCTGTGGGCACAAGGTAGAACTTCCAAAGGGAAAGTAGCTTCTCTTGACCTTTGTTAAAAAAACCACATTATAATAAGTATATAACAAAGTATTAAAGTATATTAGGCCAAACAAGCTGATTGTTCTGACAGCACAATACTGTTCTTTCAGTGAAATGTGACCTTCTAGCACGTACAGGGGATAAAGAGTGTGTCAAACTGGGAGAGACTGGTGAGAAGACAAGGAAGGGGTTTAGTCAGGTACACACCCAGTATCATATGCTGCACAGAGGTTAAGAATTCCAACATCTTCAGCAGTACATTTTACACAGTGAACTCCTGGATTAACCCTTTAGCATGAAATGTCTTAGTAAGAGGGAATTTATTGTGCTGTCATGAGGTTTGTAATGCCCACTGAGCAGAATAGCTCATATAATTGTATTTCTCCATTTGTCCCTGCTACACCAAAGCACGCCAGGAATTCCTGTACAGAATAAAGGCATGCCTAAAATTCCTGAAAATACAGTATGAGGTGGATTTCTGATCAAGACTTACTCTTCTGCAATAAAAAAAAACATCACTGCCATCAGTCAACCTAAACACACAAGCCCCAAAGCCTGTCAGGCAACCTTTGAATACCCCCAAGCTTCCCCAGCCCAAAACAACCAGGAGCAACATCCTTAAACAAACAAACAAGCAAGCAAATAAAAACCCTACTGAATTTTAAGTAAATAATAAGTTTGAAATGACATGTTGTTACAGTGGGTTCATGCTTCACTCTGCTGGAGTAGAAACTGGTGTTAACCCCAATGCAAAATAATCAGAATGAACTGGAGGGTCTGACCAGTCGTTTGATCCCATCAGGAGTGTTGGTAAATTCACAGCAATTAATTCCTTCTGTTCAAGACAAGAATGAAAAGTGAAGTGTGGGAGGGAGTTGTCAGTTTCAAGGATATAGAGACCAAACAGAGCTACCTTAGTCAGCTATGCACAGCAACCATTCTCTGCCATTTTCCTGCCATTTTTCTTCCTTCTTTTTCAAGTAATTTGCTCTAAAACTGCATCCCTCTAAAAGCTGATGCCACAGCATTCAGAAACATGGAGATCTGAAGGTCATTTCTCTGTGACAGCACTGAAAAACCTCCTGCTCTCACTCTAATCAATAAAAAGCATTTAATTGTTAGCTGCAGCTATGCAATAGAAATAACATTTCACATAAAACAAGCAGTAGTTATGACAAACAGGGCCAAAAACCCATGTGTCCAGAATGCCACAGTGACTTCCACAGAGGTGGGTCTCCCTCATTCCCTGTTCGTCAGCTGCAGGCAACAGAAAACTCATTTACAACCAGGAAGATGCTTAAGCATATTAAGCTGCCCTGACGAGCAGCATGTTCACTCTCTCGAAATAAAAGAGCTTTCAAACTGGTTTGGCTTATGTCATTCAGACCAGGAGTCCCAGTTTTAAGATCATCATCAATCATTCCTAAAATGTTTAGGTTTTGGGGGTTTTTTTTATGCATTTCTAATGGGTTACACTGTACTAAGGTTAGGTACTAACACTGAAAAAAATCAACCTAACTCAAAAATGGCCACACCATGTTTTCTTGAGAAAAAAAGTAATTTTTTTTTGTCCACATTCCCTCCCTTTATCTCCACACATTTGGAAGTTTATTCTGCTTTTCTTTCCATGCATCCTAAATAACACTGCTGTAGTTTCTTTGTAAAACCAATTCAAACTGAAGCCATTGTGGGGGAAGTTTTCCCAGAACAAAACCATCTCTAAAAGCTTCTTTTTATCACTATATTTTTCTTTCAAGTTCAGCTTATCAGAGTTCATTACCTCCCTCACAGTCTTCACTCATTGTGGCAATTCACACACATGAAGAAAAGAAAAATCCAAGTGCATGGAATTCTCAATACCTTCTTCTGGTAAGCTCCAGTTGCTATAATTAGGCATTTCTTTTTCTAAATCACAACTATCAATAGAGATAAAAATTAGAACTTACAAATACATAGAACAAGCCAAAACTAAATGTTCCATTTCCTTCCCATCATCTCCAAACATGCCCTGATTTAACCCTCAGAGCTCAAATACAATGGCTGTTTCCATGGTTGTCTTTGCTTATAAAATACCAAGTAAAATAAACAACTAAATCATCTCCTTTGCATGTCACAAAGCTAATAATGTATAAAAATAGGGAAAGTAATTATGTTTTCACTTTGAGACCAAAAAAGAAATAGAATTTGTAAAGTACTGCAGATTCTGAAACACAAATTAACTAACCTGCTGCTTCCAAGCACTCTAATGACATTTCCAACACCTCAAAAAAGACTGAAAACCTACCCAAAAATGTGAATTTCAACTTCACACTGCAGACTTTCTCCAGCTGCTGAGTTCAACTTGTAACATCAAGCCAAAACAGAAGATGAATATTGTTTCAACCTGCTTAATTTGTAAAGAAATTAATAGATCTAGATAACAAGTGCATAAAATAGACCTAAAAGACCCAAGGACTATGAAGCTTCTTAGTTGCCCTAAATATAGCAGCAGTCACATGGCTGTCACTAAGACCACATGAGCTCTTCCATGCTGGAATTCCTCCTAAACCTTTACCCCTTCCATTTAAATTGTGCTACAAATGTCCACTCTTGGATGAAATACAATTTGTAACCTCTCAGAGCAGGAACAAAAAGTAGCACCTCAAAACAGCAGGAAGAAAAAGCAAGGAAAAAATTATTTGCTGTTGCTCCCACAAGGAGTCTGTGATCACAAATACCTATTTATTGGCCTTTTCTTAAGAATAAGCAACTAGAAATAATAATTTTACAAAGAAGCTTAAGCTTAAAATGATGAAAGGTTCTCAGGAGCCCATTAGGACTTTGTAAACACACCAAAACACCAGTTCAAACCATTCCCAGACCAGCTCAAATCATCTCAGATTGCACTCATAGCAATAAAGCAAATTTGCAGATGCTTGGCATTAACCCACAAGTCTTTCCAAGGCAGCAACCAAGTGACACCCACCAGCAGACAGATCTACCAGGCACCAAGTTCTATTTCACTGATGGGAATAATAAATTAATCCACACTCTTTTATATGGTGCATTCAAAACTAAAAGCTTCACATACAGCAGCTTTCAAAACTCCCTGGTGTCAAATTGGGTTTATTTCCCTACTGTTCACATAGGCAAGCTGAAAAAAACACCAAACCCCAAACAACAAAACACAAACAAGCTGAAAGCACTTGAGCAGGGAGTGATTTAGGGGGGCAGAGCCTCTGGCTTCTGGCTGCCAGCCTTCCACTTATGCCACTACTGGGCACACCTCCCACTGGTGAGCCACACAGAACCTCTTTCTAATCAACCACTTGCATTGTTTTCCCCTTTTGGAGCCAGAGAGATATGGGAGGTGATGTTCATATCATAGAACAGGGTACACTCCTGGTCATTTTGCACCAGGGCACTGGAGAGTAAGAACTTGATTTTGCCAACCCCCTGCTGTCAACAGAGACACTTTTCCCAGCTGCACTGGGAAAGCTGGATAAGGACACCCCTGCCATCCAACACTTCCAACAGCAGCTGCTAGAAACCACTGCTCCTGCTGTTCACCTCACAAGCCCTCTTGGAAAAGCTCTCAGCACAGAAATCTGGATAGAGCTGGGAGCAGAGAGAGAGGACTTGGGCAACTCAGCCCTGAAATGGGAGGAACTGGTCTCATCTGAAGCTCCAGAGCCCTGCTAAGGCACAGTTGGAGCAGGAGAATGGAAAACCAGCAGGAAAAAAATAGGCCAGCAAGAAACCTTATTCCAGCTTTTCCAAAACAGTGTATTATTTCCATCAGCAGCCTGTAAAGTTTATGACAGAAATCTTTGGGTACTGTCAGAGCCTTGCAATGATGCATTTTATCCACCTACCAACCACCCCAGCACCCCATACAACAGGTCCCAGCCACACTGTTGATATGCTTAGCTTTTTATTTTCATCACTATTTAAAGGTTAGATCCACTGCAGGCTTCCCAAAGCCCTTGCATGCAAAACTCCCTCAGAGCCACCATATTTTGTGACTCAGTGACAGCTTGAGAAGGAAGGTTCTGCAGAAATACTTCTAATTACTTATTTCCTCCTCATCTAGAAAACCTTATTTGTCCAGATAATTAAAAAAAACAAAGACTAGTGCAATATTAACAGCACAAGAAACTTCATTACTGAGTCAGATGTCCTTTAGATGTCAGTATGAGTACAGTGAGGAGCAGGAAAATAAACCACACACTCTCAGCCTCAAGTTGTTAAGATCAGTTATCAAAACAATGTCTTTCCTCAGTGACTTCACCCTGAAGAGTTCAACCAGCTAATTAATCAAACGTTTGGAAAATGTGCTTTTTTTTGCACTGAAGGAGATCTGCTGATGTATATATGACAAAGCCAATGTGGTAAATGGTTCTGCATGTAAATGTAGAAGTGCAGCATGACTTTGAAGTTTGAAGGTCAGATACAGAAATCAAGCTTCTTGTGTCAGACTGCATCTTCTGGTTTGCATCTCTGTTGAGGAGGAGGAAGAAAATGACTTAAAAAGACTAACAGAGAGACAACCAGTTCTGTGACAAGTTGAGAACTGGGATACTACCGTTCACCTGTTTACATTTAGAAATCTGCAAACACCCCACCTCCCCAAAACAAAGGGGAAAATAGCTGAAAGGATGCTGGAGACATACACAATTTCCTTCTGCTTTTCAACTTTTGTTGTCCTCATCAGGAGAAATCAATCTAATTAAGTCAGCAATGATTTTATGTTAAAGGAGGAATACCATTTTTTCCATTTTCAGGCATTCCAAACCCATACCATTTAAGAGAATTGCAAGATTTTTCTTGCTGATCAACAGCTTTTCTTTTAAACCAGTATAGATTTGACTGCAGATGCAAACCAGGAGTCTGAAACTATCTTCTTTTTTTTTTTTCCAGGCATCAGAGAATTCTTCCTCCACCCTTCTATATTCCCAGCAACTTTAGGATACAAAACTCAACAGCTGGGCCTGAAAGCAAACAATATCCCTCATGTATCAGAGCCTAATCCCTGTCAAAAAAAGGAAACTGTTTCACATGTGTACCTCAAATACAAATAACCAACGTGGATTTCTTTTTAGCACCACCACCATGTTTAAATACAGCCAAACTGGTAACACTGAGCTGTAAACAATCCCCTCTCACACAGAAATAACAGACATTATACAAAGCAGGCAGGAACATGGACGGATGTACACAAAATAAAACTCATTCAAACTCACCCCACTCTAGATACTCCAGGATGTTCTTCTCTCTTCTCAGAGGGGAATTATTACATTCATCATAAAGGCAGATGAGTATATCCAGCAAGGTTTCCACACTGAAGCATTGCCCATTAGTCTGAGTTGGCCCATCCAAAATAAACTGCTCCAACTGCTTCAAACGCACTTCTCCAGACATGGTTGTTTCAGTTTGCATTGAGGTTTCTTTATTTTAATTATTATTATTATTACTTTGCCAAAAAAAAAAAAAAAAAAAACAAAAAAAAAATCTTTTGAAGGATTTGTTGGTTAAAAAGAAGTCAGTATTTTTAACAAGTGTCAAAACTGAGGGGGTGCTTAATT
>JAOEGS010014738.1:0-60889 GCA_025447755.1 Corythornis vintsioides | reverse complement strand
ACAGGAAGGTAGGAGGTCTAAAGGGAAGACACAGAGTCCTGCCTGCCATTTAGAAAAGGCTGGGATTTTGAAGACCCCACTCACACCTCTGGTAGATACTGTGCCTTTGCAAGGACATTGGAGAGCAGCAGCTGGTGGTGGATTGCATCAGCATTTCCTCTGCAACAACATTCAGTTTGCTCTTGGGTTTGGAAAATGCTTAGCCCATAGGTCAGGAAATGTGCTGACTCCCCTCTTGCAGGGTCTGTTGGTCAGTTAACGTCAGAGAAAATCACTAGGGGCCTGATTTTCCAAGGTGATGAGCTCACTCAGCTCCATGTGGTGTCATTGCAGTCCAGCTGCCCATCTTCACAGGAAGGAAGGCAATGGGCCTTGACGTACTCCAGGAAGGTAGCATGATCCAGTGAAAACAACACTGAATCAAGCATCTGTCCCTTGAATTTTATTCCCAGATCGGCCATTTATCTTCCAGGTTACTAGCTCCAGTCACCTTGCCTCAGTTTCCCCAGCATTTCTTCTTGAGATACAGTTCCCAAAGGTTATCTATGGAGTAAGTGCATCATATACACACACATATGCATGGTAGTTTACTTCTTTTCCTTCTTTTGCAGGAAATAATCTTGTTATGGACAACCCAGCCTGAACTATTTGAAACTGATCAAAGAAGGAAAGCATCTTTCCTTCACTGAGCAAGAGAAAAATCTGGCACAATGTCAAGGTAGATACAGGAGCTTTATGTCTGCCCTGTTCAGAGTTACGGTAATTGTGCTGGCACCATTCCCAGAGCTGAGCTAAGGTCACTGAGAAACCTGTAAATTAATAACTGTGGAGCTGATGTGATCTCCATCCAGGAATCACACTGTACATTTGTGAAGCTTTATGAGAGAGCAAAGTTATGTGTCAGTTTTGCTAAGAAATGTTTAAAGTCTTAATATTGACAACTAGTATACCCTGGACCTATTTGGAGATGTTGGACCTGATCTCACCATCACAGGAACTCCACAAAATGGGTTAGTCTGGTTTAATTATACGATATAACTCTTGGTCATGGTATCATAGAATCATCAAGATTGAAAAAGACCTTTAAGATCATCAAGTCCAACCATTAATGTTACTCTACCATGCCCACCACTGAGCCATATCCCCAGGCACCACATCTGTATGGCCTTTAAACACAGTCAGGGATGGTGACTCAGTCGCATCCCTGGGCAGCCTGTTCCAGTGCCTGACAACCCTTTCAGTGAAAATTTTTTTCTCATGTCCACTTTAAACCTCCCTATGTGCAGCTTGAGGCCATTCCCTCTTGTTCTATCACTGGTTACTTGTGAGAAGAGACCAGCACCTGCCTTTCTACAACATCCTTTCAGGAAGTTGTAGAGAGCAATAAGATCTCATGCCAGCCTTCTTTTCTTCAGACTTAATAGCCCCAAGTCCCTCAGCCACTTCTCATAAGACTTGTTCTCCAGGCCCTTCACCAGCTTAGCTGCACTTTGATGAAAAGGTGAGAGGTGCAACTTTCTCTGAAAAACAAACCTAGATAGACAGGCTCATCCTTTAGGGTCTTACCTTACAAAGAAGCAATTTGTCAGTCCTCCTGGATTTTCCAGTTACAAACAATATTTTTTCAGTCATCCCAGTCACTAGTAAATATTATTGATTAATAGTTAATTGCTGTTGCTACACAACATTTGGGAACTCCACTGTACTACAACCTAGAAGCAGAGGGCCAGAAGGTGCTTTCTGGTTAGAGGAACCAGGTTTCTGCTATTGTCGGTAACCATATCATTTAGATACCTGTCAGTGTCTTCCTCCTTCTTCTGAAAGAATTGTCCAAAGCCTCTCTCTGAAGATTACAGGCAACCTATTTTATAGACCAAAATTATTTATTGCCAAGCTATACCTACTTGTTCTTTTGCCAAATTATTTTTCGTCTTTAAATAACTCTTCGCTGATGTTTGTATTCCTCATATATTTATAGGGCCCACTGTCATCTCCTCTCAACATTTATTTTGCTAAGCCATACAAGCCAAGCTCAAAATCTCCTGTCACTGAGACAGGCTCACAATTCTTTTTATCATCCTGGTTTTTTTTCCTTTTCCAGCTTTTCTTTCTTGAAGGTGGGTGACCAGACCAGTATAATTTCCTCCAGATGTCCTATGCAGTGGGATAAATACTCTCCTTTCTGTACTGTAAATGGCTGGTGTATCCTGGGGTCATGTTGTCAAGGTCATTTCAAACTGGTCACTCATAATCATTAACTGTTAAGATGGGATTCCTCTTTTTCTCTGTTCTTCTCAGTTGCAAAGACAAGTGAAATTGGAGTCTCCCTGTAGTAAATAGGTTTGTAAATATGTGACCCTGCACTGTGTGCCACTACATTGTGTTCTGTTCCTCATCCCCTTCTGCCCCATCCTCCTCTAATGATATCCCTTAATTAGTAAATGTCATTATCATGCTTCTGCCTTTCCCAAATGGCACTGACAGAACCAAGAATAGTATTGTCTCTAAGAACCTCCACTACAAACTATCTTTCAGCCTGATAGTGCCCCTTTCAGCATGACTCCTTCCCCTTATTAGCCAGCTCTGTAATTACACTTTTGTCTTGTGAGACTCCCTTTTCAAACAGAACTACCAGCTTCCTTTAGGATATATTACTGAAGACTCTCCTAAAGTCCCACACTAGTAGTATGTTTCTCATGTAGAATAATATTCCTCTTACCAGAGGTGGGTATAATACACTCTGGTAAGTCCTTGCTGCATTTTCTTATGTCTTCAATTATCCTTGCTGTCAAAATTTATTCTAAAACATTACTGTTAGGGGTCAGACTGATGGGCGTGTGTTAGCCCACAGCTCCTCTCTCTTGCTTCTCAGCTTCTTCAGAACTGGCATGGTTTTCAGTCCTCTATTTCTGTCACATCATCCCAAATGTGACAATTGTGTTTAAGATGTTCTTTCATTACAGCAAGGCAGAAATTACTCACTTCCCAAGTGTGTTAAACTCCAGAGAGCTTGCTTTCCCCCTGGATAACCTCCATTTCTGAGCAGTTTTCATTAGCCAGCCATCCTACAACCACCACAGTGCTGAAGAAGTCTATTGAAAGCAAAGGACCAGGAACAGGCTGTAAACCCACACTTAGGCTTGCCCCAGTTGGGTTTGATTTTCATCTGTTCTCTATCTTTACACAAAAAGGTGTCAGTGCAGCTAACGCTACCAGATGAATACCACGCATGGTAAAAGGTGTGTCTCCAGAAGCTTGTGATTCCAAGCAGATAACACAGAGCAAGGATATTCATCCCCATTTTATACAAGACAAAAATTGAACCTGATCTTAGGTTAAGTGAGGAACTCATATTATGGTACTATGGCCACCCCCACCCAACTCTTCTCTGCTGGAAAGTTCTCCCATCTTCTTGTATTGCATGATAAGGAGAACACTGATGACCTTTGATAACTCCTCTATTGGTTAAGAACAGGCAGCCACCATGGCATTTTCAAAAAACTCAGCTCAAGCCTGGAGAAAAGCTTTGGTTGAAGTCTTGACTATGACATTAACCTCAGGATTTCATGTACTTGACGATGATGTAAGAACAGTTTTGACAATGGCAGATGTTTAGGACTTTACTGGGAGGGAATAATAACTGGTCCAAAGATCCAGAGGATGACAGGAGTCGGTGAATTGAGTTTATTTTGCCGACACTGCACCTGGCATGAAAAGAAAGGGAACTGAGAGGATCCCATTTTAAAAAGTCTTCTCTGTCTCACTGAATTTGGTTTTGTTCCTTTTCACCGGCTTATGTGAATTGATAAAGCACAATCTGCAAGGAAAGCTTTGTCAGGCAGCATATTTTGTACAAAGCTGTATCTTCTCACCCTGAACTAGACCTAGAAAAACTTTCACTAACTGTAGAATATTTTAACTCACACAGAAAGATGGGTGACCATAGTTTTTCTTTGTCCTTGGTTCTGTGAGTCACTAAACTAATGACATCACCAAAGTCATACAGAAACCATGTGTGTCATCTGAAGGTGACCACGTGCTCCAGAGGTCCTGAGCGAGGTCCTGACTGACAAAGCCTGTTTCCTCTCACTGCTGCATCACTCTGCAACCCCCTCCTTGGCTTGATAGAATTTCAGGGTATGTTTTTGGGATATTAGAAAGTGATAAAGTTAGTAAAACACACCTTATGGTGAAGAGTCTCTTTGGGAAAGATAAGCTTAAACCAGACTTCAGTCATGTTAGGATATCTTAAACCCTGATTTAGCTCTGCTGGGAGGGAAGGACTCTGGTGGAATCTCACTTGCTTTCAGACAATACCCAGTGCAGATGCCACACCAGAATGTTCTTTCATTCCTTTGCACTATTGCTTTAGAAAGGCAGGGTATGGTTAACAACAAAGTGATTCTACCCAGCAGTGTACATTACAGCACCTTTTATTTCCATTACAGGGTGAAATACATGAGGTAGCAAAGGTAAGGTAGGGAACTATATTAATATGTAAGCCACTGAGCCCAGGTTTCCTAATTCTAGAGGGGCTTCTTGCCTAATTATACCTTAATTTTAATGAATAAATAAACAAACGCAAGATTTCTTTCCCTTCTCATTTTTAAAGGAAAAAGGGAAATTAAAGCTTTCTTGAAGAAAAAAAAAAAAGTCTGAAGAGGCAGAAAAGCATTCTTGCACTCCCTTGTTTACATCATTCCTGACTCGAGATGAATTGATGGTCACTTAAAATGCCTGTGTATAAAACAAAATTATTATTCTGTGTCTCTCTTCAAAGTCATCTCCCTTTCTCGGTTTCTTTTGAGTCAAACTATTTCCTGCTTTGGAAAGTTCAAGGATGCTTTTGTGACACTTCTGCTCTCCTTGAGTACGGCACCTGTCCCACTGCATGGGACAAGGCTACAGCTGCCTGATGGTAATTTTAACTAAAGATCTGGTAGGTACAAGTCCCAATGTTATTACATCTGTAGTACCACTACAGGGGTTTCATTCAGTTTAGGGGCATCACAGTGCTTGATGTGGTAGAAATCCTCAGCAAAAGAAGACCTAGTGCAAAGATCTTAAAAATGGGAAGCTTAAAAGAGAAATATAAAAGGAAGAGCATTGGCCACAGGATGAAACCCCTGGGACACAGGAGGCCTCTTTCCAGTGCTATTTATAATTTACACCTGGTCCACGTTGTTGGTGGTCCTTTTATTTCTTCTGGGATGAATTCCATGGCCAGTGATTGAGTTATAACTTTGTTTTCAGCATTAAACTAAGTAAAAAAGGAATTGATGTTGGGAAGGAGTTACAGTCAGTGACTGTTTGGCCATAGTTTTTCAGGAGCATCAATTGTTCTCTGCGGTGTAAAGAAACCCATGACCTCACGGCACTTTCAGGTCTGTTTTGCCAAGCAGGCATTAGCTGTAAAGTTTGTCCTGCTGTCTTCAGTCAGGGGAACCAGCAGCCTTGCAACATGTACTTGTTTTCTGTGCCAAAGCAAAGCCACCACCAAATGTTACCAAATCAGAAAGGTGTTGATTTATATTTGCTTCCCATCAGTGAAAGTGACAATATATGGTGTGAAGCAGTGGAAAAGTTGGGGCTTTAAAAAAGATATTAATCAGGGCAAAGCACCAGTTTGCATGTCATTACACCACTACTTTGCATGCACTTTGCACAGTTCAGAGCTTACTCTGAATGCAGCTCATGTACACCCAGGATTTCAGGCATCGCAGCAACTGCACCACTGCGAGCCACGCTGCAGACAACAGCTCTGGCAACAGCCCTTCACAGAGCCCTGTCCTACAGGGATAATGTGCTGGGGTACAGGCTGAAGCAGTTGAGGGACGAGTAGATAAGGGGTCAGGCAGTTCTGCAGCCTGGAACAAGAACTGCATACCCTGGGCACACCTCTGTAATCCCAGGGTCAGCATCTACAGCCTAGAAGCTGTGGCTCTCTGTCCTAATGTGATATGAGCCAACATCCTTCTGTTGCCTCAAGGGCCTTGCCCACTCCTGGTGTTCCCAGGGATGTTTCAGCTCCCTGGTCTGCTAGGGGATTTGTACTTGCTTCTGGCTCAGCATCAAGGAATGAGCTGATAAATGGCAAAAATGGCCCTTTCTGCTCTGTGAAAGGAACTCTTGATCCTACACATCTGTTTCTGCTGCACACAGCCTGGATTTGAGTCCAGCAAATACTACACAGGAATGTAAAGTGATGCAACATCCCACCATCCTGTACTGGGACTTTTCTTAGAATTGAAGGGACTAGGGCTGCCTTTTCCATGGATAGCCTCTTCAGAAAGCTTTGAGATTAATCAGTATTTGGATCATTGTCATGTGTAACTTCCTCTAGACTAGAGGGAATCCCATCCTCAGAGAGAGAGAAGAATGTTTCCCTGTCCTCACACTGACAGGAGAGATTTCCTAATACTCTCCTCAGAGCCCTAGCTGTGATTTTGCGTAGTGTGTGCTTAGGAAAAGGACTATGTACTTTGTTATTTGATCAGATGAATTGGATTAGTGATGAGAGAATATGGATCCTTGGGACACTTCTGTACTTTTTATGCACTGTCCAGAAGTAACAAATTTCATTTGTTACTCAACTCAGTGTGCTGGGTAAGACTGAGATAGATGTTCAGGTAGTGTTTTAGAGTATTTAAAAGCACAAAACACATCCCAGTCCACACAATTTTCACACTTCCCTCAAATGCCTTGCTTGGCAGTTTGTTTTCAAGGCTGGGTCTGTCAGAAGCCCCTCCAGCTGGTGGCAGCATGTGGTGGTTGTCTGCTACAGGGAGCCACAGCTGCTCTTGTAGGCCAGCTTTTGGTGATGAAAACCTGCACTCTATCACTGCATGATATCACTTCAGATAAGTGTTCCATCCCAGTATCTTCTTTACTGGAAGACCCTGGGGTAAATCCAAATAATGGTGCTCAGGCGCTTAGTGCCTGAGCTAAGTTGTGTGCGTTTGGTTGAGTAAATCCCTTCAGCATCAGACAGAAATACAGACCAGGAATCCTCTTGTGAACACAAACTACTATGATCTGTAGCAGTCACGATGCTCCTCTGGTACTTGTGACTAATCATTCACTTCCAACAGCTTGACCTTGCATTTCCCAGCTAGCCCACCACTGTTAGCAATGGAGATGGACCTCTGACAATCTTGGTCACAATTTGGATCTGAACTTTTGGAAAACATAAAGGGCAAAAGGGGGGGCAAAACCAGTGCTGGATTTGCACTTGCCCTTTTCTAATATGTTGGGATGCAGAGACTTGATTCAGAGACTCAAGTCAAAAGTACTGCCTTAATGAGATGAGCAGAAGTTCAGGCATTGCATTGGCATTGCACTAAGAGCTCTGCACAGCGTTTGGCTCTTGCTGCTTTGGAGTGCAGGCCAATGCAGACAGATATGTCTCAAATCCTACCAAGTGCTGTGGTGAAAGGCGTGTCCCCCCAACTCCCAGCACATCACCAGTGCCAGAACGTGTCCTTGGCATGCACATAAGGATCCCCCGCCCTACGCTGGTCACTCCCTTCCCCACACTGGGGATGTGCTAACGAGGGAAACTCATTAACAGATGATTCACTGTCACCCTGGGTACCCAAACACTGGCAGCTGGGGAATTTCTGAGTTATCAATTGATTATTCCCTGCAGGAGCAGCTCAGGGTCTGAGTTAAACTAGTGTTAAAAACACCTTTCCTTCTCATTCTCCTTAAAGGTCAGTGGAGACACAAGTGTGCAGCACTCAGCCATGTATTCAGTGTTCATTCACTAGCTTGTGGAAGGCGGGTTCTCCAGGTGCACTTCACAACTGTCTTCTCCAGAGAACTGAGCAGCTGGATATATGCCTACAGCTGTCTGCACAGGATACTTCTTTGGGGTACTTGCCTCACAATATTTCCAGACATTGGCAGCCTGGAGAGTGAAAGATAAAGGCTGGGGGAAAATAAACATATAAATAAATAGCCAAGCCATGGGTGTGATCCCAAACCTCTTGAAGTTAAAGGAAGGGATTTCAGATCCATCACCTAGCCTACAAAGAGGTGCCAAAGTAACTTCAAGATACTGGGTTTTCCAAAACTACCACCTCCACAAAGAGTATATTTATAAAATGACTGACAACCCTGGTGATAATTTCTAGTCAGTGATCACTAAAATAAAATCCTTGTCCCAGCAGCATGGATGGCTGCAGCAAGTTTGATGGAACTGTTGCCTGCTGCATACAACGAGTACAGGATCATAAAACAGAGAGTGAAATACACTCTCTGTCACAGAGTCAACATCCCAGCAAGGGCAGATCCTGATCCACACCACACACCTTGCTTGTGATGGCACACTTGAATTGCTTCCTTATCATTCATACTGTAGACTTCTAGGAAATATATTCAGGGAGTATCCTTGGACTTGCAAGCACACTTTCTGATATGCTCATTTTTTAACCATGATTTAGGCGAATGTCTTAGATGCTGGAAATCAGAGGTCCCTGGGACCACCCTGCCCTGCTGATAAGCCTAGAAACCTTCCTGCTGTGTGGCATGGTCCATGGCCAAGTCCCAGGTACATGGTAAACGGGGCTGCTTGTTCTGGAGGCTCACTCCTCACCAGTGCAATGGGCAGGACCAGGGAGCAGAGGGGATTTGGTGCCTGGGGGCTGGGATAGCTGATGGAGATAGCCAGGGACTAAGGCTAATGACAAATCTCTGGAGGGAGAGATGAAGGAGAGAAAATAAATAAAAAGCAGGAATTAATCTGAGGTATATTTCAACCATAGACCCTGAAATGCCACAGGTAAGAAAAGCTCTTGGAAATGTGGACTAGCAAGGAAACTTGGACGTAACATCATCTGAGCACCTTTCATCAAGCAAATTCGTTACTCTGTTAATGCAGGAACTTTGCATCATCTTCTGTCTGCAGCATAATACCTGCTTAAGCCTGATATTTTACAATACCTCTGCCACAGAGACAGACAGGTGACTCAGTACAAACACGCAGACCTCAGCTTGGGTCTTTGATAGGTGCCATCATATTGCTGTTTAGCTCGTGAAATCAGCAGTTATGACACACTTCTGGAAAAACCCTTTGCAGCCAGAGAGCAGATCTGCGTAGTCACTGCACCTGGCACTACAGCTTATGGTACCATCTAGACTATCTGTGGGTATCAACCATCAATGGATGGAACTGCTCTGGGACCACCCCGAGGAGCCATGGGTTGGGGCTGGGGTTCACTGCTCACTGCTGTACCAAAGCCAGCTGAATGACATCTCGGAACAATGTGCAATTTTTGTGCCAATAGCAGGGTGGTTAATGCAGTGTCAGTAGGCTCCAGATCAAATCCCTTCCTTGCAGTGACACAAAGGGAGTAAAGAGGTTGTTTTTCTTGAGCCTTAAGCTGATCTCCCCTGTGCTGGACTGCAGCATCCAGACGGTGGGAAGTGCATGAGGACAGAAAGGTCTCTGCTCTCTAAGTCTGCCCTGGCTCCTCGCCCAGGCTTCAAATGCAGCCTGCAAGGGTTTGACTCGAGACAATTTGATGTGTGGGTGCTGGAGGCAAGAGGAGCCAAGAAAATGAGGGATCTGTCTGTCAGCTGATCTATTTCCTCAGATATTTAATGTAAGCCCTTCATTGCTGTAAATAAACTCTGCATGCTGCTCTGGATAGGGTACAGTTGTAAGTGTGATACAGTGAGAAACGGGTGCAACACATGAACCAAAACTGAAGAGCTTTTAATCTACACATTCCTTATATGTGATAATAACATCCATGTGATAAATTCATTTATTTCTGCAAAGAGGTTATAAATTGCATGTCAGCACAGTAATCCCCATTTATCCCACTCTTTGACCTCCTCTGCAATATGCCTGTTGAGTCTTCTCTGCTTGCACTGCTTTTAACTTTACCAAGCGCCTTCAGCCCACTGAATTTTGATCATCAACTGCCAACAACTGCAGTGATTAAACTGGAGCCTGAACCATCCCTGTTAATAAAAACTCACCACTTGCCTTTCCTGCAAATCAGATTTCAACAGCACTCCTCTCCTCTTCCCCCTACTCTGGCTCTGACTGAAAAATAAATAAATACATTAAAAAAAAAATAAAAAATAGGCAGGCCCGTTTGCCAGGGTTAATTTTTAATAGTGTCTCCAGTGCCGCAGCGAATGAAGTCATTTATTATCCAGCAGGCAGCACGCTACCGCACCAGGCGAGAGAGAGTGCTCCAGGAGGTGACTCAGGCATAAGCAATCAGGCAGAGTTTTACATTCCCACCTGCCGGATGATGGCTCAGCACAAAGGAGCTGAGCACCATGTTTGCCGTTTGCCCTGCGCTGGCATCCTCAGCTGAGGGACACCTGGATCCCAGCCAGGCGACCAGCGGGGATTATTTGCTTTGTAGCCATCTGTAAGGCATGTATGGAAACAGAGACTGTGTGGCCAGCCCTCCCCTCCACCTGGGCACTCTTTTCTTCTAACAAAGGAGGTTAATATTCCTCCTAGGCGGTCATCCCTGCTGTGGGAATGTGTCAGCCCAGGCAGTTTGGCCCTAAATAACACTTTGTGCTCTCAGGCAGACTGGAGCTCAACCTACCCACCTGTAAAACAGGTTTAATGCTGGTTGGCTTTTTTCTAGAAAAGCTCAGAGGATTACTTCATGTCTGAGATCTCCAGATGAGAACTGCTCTGTGGCAGAGCGCATTTTAAAAGAGCCGTTGGAAATTAGGGCCAGAGCAGCCCTGGGAGCAGGTAGGGATGACCACAGAAGCTGCACTGTTCTCGTCTCATTACCCAAGATCCCCTGAAAGGCTGGGATGCAGATGATTCACAAACCAGAAAGTGCTTTTGAATTACTTATTAAGTAGGTTTCATGTTGATTTTACTGCTTCAGCATGCACAAGGTTGGGCTACAGAATCTCTTTTGCCACCTCTTCAGAGTGAAATGTGGTGGTAATGTAGGGTCCTCTTACCCCTCTATTTATTGCTGTTGTATTTTTATCTCCACAGAGCAGTCCAAAGGTCACTTGAAGAAGTTCATGAATCTTCCTTGTATCTGCAGTAAGCTTTGGGCCAGCCCTTGGTAAGGCAGCAAGAACATGTTACCAAACATGCTGTGACAAGTTCACCAGCATGTGCTGATTGCTGCAGGAGAGCTGCTCTAAGTGTGCTCCCAAAAACGAGGAAGACCTTGACTAAGCTTCCTGCTTAGTCCTCACTGGAGCACACCAGTGCCTCTTAAATGGGAAACAGAGCAGCTCTGAAGCTGTTCCCTCCCCTTGTGCTATGTGGAGGAGCTGAAGGGAGGGTATTGCATTACACTTAATTCACTTTGTGATTATCTAAGTCTCCCAGATCCCACTGCCAGTAAGCTCTGACGATTAACCGGCTTACTGAAGGGAAACTACAGCTAACGCCTTCTACCCTCATCAAAGCATCTGGCTAATGAGGCCTGGGAAATCACTCCATGTTAATACAACATCTGTAGATGAGCGTAAGTTTACTCATGTTTTCATAGTCAATGGCTGAAGTTCCATCAATCACTTGGGTTCACAGAAGATTTCTGGTGGGTGTTGCAGTACGTTCGCCCCAGTACGTCCCCAGCTGGAGTCCACTAACTGGAAGTGTAAAAGGCTAATTAAAGAGTGCAACTTGTTGACTTGGGTATCTCATCTCAGGAATCCTGCAGGAAGTCTGGCCTGCCTTCAGCAATGTTTAGCACCAGGCCTCTGAAAGTCTCAGTATCTGACTGATTTGCACACTCGCACACACTCTTACCATCACTGCTGAGCTCAAGAATACCTGCCTAAAAAGTGAGCTAGAAACATGCAATGTCCTGAAAAATGTTAAGCGGCTGCAGGTCATTGTTCTTTCATGTTCCCTGATGGAGAAGCAGCAAAAGAAAGGGGATGACTGAACTGCAGGCAAAGAATGATGCTGGTGGTCCACTTTATGTCTTCTGTGTAGGGAAGATCTTTAATAAGGAAGGATCTGCCAGCAAAAAGACAATCTGTGTGAAATAGGTGAGAAGTAGACAAGAAAGATGAACTATGACACCTTTCTGACCACAGGGATGATTTCTAGCCCTGTGCTGTTCATGAAGCTGTTTTCATGAGAGGACTATGCCCTCACCATCACTAAGGGTGTCTCAGGACAGCCTAGACAGGATAGTGACTCAAGAGCACAGCCCAGCTGCTAGGAGATCTTCCAAGATGTAGCCTGAATCTCACTGGTGTGGGAACACTGCTATTATCATAAGCTCACAGAAGCTGTGTGACTCAGGATCTCTTGAGCTCTGATGGCAAGTGGCTGCACTGCAGGGGAGTCTACCTTTGCTGTAGATAACACGAAGGCTGAGGTCACCAATGGACTTGGTTACTCCAGCAGTGCAGATTTTAGGTAATTACTGAAAGGGATGAAAGAAAAGCTGGAAATGCTCCAGAAGAGCATCAAGAGGAGTCAGCCATAGAGGCGAACACGGGTCTGTAATGGAAAGGGAGCAGTAAGCAAGCTTGACTAAGGTTGGGTACAGAAGCAGGGCATACACTGGAGACTAAAGAGGACCAAGACGCAGAGAGACAGTGAGATTCCATCCTCCTGTCCAGTCTACAGAGTGACTACATTTTATGTGAGTACTGCTTTGCATCAGCTTTACTTGCTTGAA
Source organism: Corythornis vintsioides (assembly GCA_025447755.1). NCBI lineage: Eukaryota > Metazoa > Chordata > Aves > Coraciiformes > Alcedinidae > Corythornis > Corythornis vintsioides. Next base: position 48,245 of record JAOEGS010014738.1, on the reverse strand, counting down.
AAGTTGGGAACTAGGGTTCAGGGCAGCTCCTTATAGAAGAAGGAAACCCAGAATTTAATGAAGGACTTGACAGAAGAGAAGGCTCAGCAGCTTGAGTTTGATGATCAGAAGGAGGGCTGCATGGCAGGGATAAAGACAATGTGCAGCCCGTATATTAAAAAAACAATCAAAGGGAAGGAATCAGTAGTTTAACTAGGTGAACACAAATGTCTTTAATTCTATCTAGTGCTAGCATGTGTGCGTGACTGAATCCTGCTGTGCAACATGGCTTTGCAAGTTCTGTGAGAAACAGATGTAGTTAGCAATGGTTCCTCAGCGCCAAGAAGAAAATCAGCATTAGTTGACAAAGAAGTAAGAAGATTCTTTAAAAAAGAGTAAGAACAATCTCAGTATCTCCCCCAGGAGAACATGTGGCATGGTCTGAGATTTCAACATAAACTCCTGTGGCGCAGAGAGGCCTTGCTACGCAGATCTGTTGCACATCAGTGACTGCAGAAATGACATCCCTTAGCAGCTCATCTGGTTTCCACTCCTGGAAGTCTGGCTCCTGACAGCACAAGTGACAGAGATGACCTGCAGCATGGTAAGTGATCCAAACTGTCCCATAAAGAAACCGGTAGCGTGAAAGCTTCAGAGCCTTCCAACTTTTCTCTGGAGTATGAAAATGAAAATTGCACCTAAATATGGTGAGAGCTTGCTAACAAAAACCAAGGCTTTCAACTTTCAATGACCTGATTTACTGCTGTATGAAGACAAAGGCAAAACCCTCTCTCAGAGTGCAGTGATCTGAGGATCAGGCTCTGAGGGAATGACTGACACTCAATTAGAACTGACAGCCAGCAAAAGCTCCTGTACATATGTCAGCAAACCACTGCCAGGAAAACCAGTGTGGCTCCCAACTTGCAGATTTCTGCACTACCAGACCTCCTACCCTCTATGACCCTTGCTGATCTATGCTGGCAGGCTCAGCAGGGAGTGGAAGGAGACATGGGACCTTCCTAAGCCTCATCACTCTTGGTCAGGTGGGGGCATTTCATGAAGGAATCTGTGTCCTTTCTAAGTATCTCAGGCTCTAGACTCATCACATGATCAGTGATAGCTCCTGGAATAAAAGCATCAAAAGTCAAAAAGAACATTTGTTGGGGAATTAAAGAAACACTCACTGGAACAAATGGACACTTTCTACAGACATTTAACCTATAGCTTATCTCCCCCTACCCAGCAAAACCTGAAGTCCAAACATCCCACCACCCACTCAGACAAGAGCTTTGCATTACTGAGGGTGCTTGTTCATTCTTAAGGTGTCTCTACAAGGAGGTTGATTCGGTGGAAATGACCAGTCTTTGAATTACATCTTTGTGTGTGTGTGCTTGGGTTGGGTTTTTTTTAACAGAGAAAAGGAATCAGTGGTTGTCTGGGTTTTTTTTAAACTGTGGAACACAGACCTCCTTCCCCGTCCAAGCTCTGAATCCAAAGCCTTTTCCTTCTGTGATTCCAGACCATCTTGTCTCTGCAGGTTTCTATTTCCAGTTCATAACTGATCAAATCCAACTGGTAGAAGAATTAATTTGAGTCAACAGGAATCTTTCCTCTCTGTGTTTGAGGGTTGACTGATTAGTTAATTCTGTTTTATTTTTTTGTTAATTGATTACTGCAGGAGATCTCTCCAGTTCAGTGCCCATCTTAAAAACCCCTTTGAAACTAGGACTTATCAGTCTTCCCTTCTCTGTGTGGTCTCTCAGTTAGACTTCTGCTTCCAAGTCTTAGGTATCTCTGAGAGCCCCTGGGGGTTCACATGATTGCTGAATTTCACAGTTACGTCTCCTGTGGCTGTGTCTCTCTTGGTGTGATCTGCAGTAAGGATTAGCCCACAGACTTCTTCCAGTCTCCAGGAGACTGTTAAATTAGAGCACTGAATAGTTTTAGCATGCTTTCTTTGAGATGACTTTCATTTATCTCGTCTTTTCTGTGTGCTTCAGAAATCCCAGATTTTCCCCATAGTCTGTTTATAGTCAGCCCCTCAAAGTACAACAATTCATTGTTGGGAGTAAACTCCAGCCTTGCATCTCCACATAGATTTATCTGATAAATTAACAGCTTCTCTCAAGGGCTGCTTTCCAAGACATGCTATTGTTGGGGCTTGTGATCTAGCAATATTTTCTCTACAGCTTCACCAGGAAGCTACAAGATTGTCCATGAGTCACAATAATTTTACCTGTGAATTCAGGTAAGCCCCCAGGCAGCTCAGAAGGCTGTCCACTGTTTCTCAAGCCTCATGCTACTATATCAACAGCATAAACTTTAACTGAGAGAGGGTATTTTTAAAACAGAAAGGGGGAACACACACTTTGTTCCATCACACAGCTGGAGCTGTGTTGCTTGAAGTTAACATCAGTAGTCTAGGGATTAAGAAACTTTCCATTTTTCCTTCACTTTTCAAGGCTGTTCCACAGAAGGCACCCTCTCCAACTCTGGAGTAAAGCAGAGTTGTTGTGTATGCTCTTGAACCACTCCAGATTTGTAAATGAGCCCGTATTAAGCACAAGGTAGTTCCACCAGCTTCTGGGAGTACTTGAACATATAACAGTTTTCAAAGTTGTCCTGCTCTGAGCTAACAAAGCTCAGTTTTTATTTCCTCTCACAGTGATAACGATGAGGGTTTCCCTTCTCATCCCTTAGCCAACTCCCTCTGGTATTTCTAAATTCTCTTGCTAACACAAGTAAACTGTGTAGCAATCAAGTCTGCCCTTCCCAGAAGCATCACTGTAAAGGAAGTGGGTTTGAAGACAGGCTTTGTGAGCCTGTTCTATCCTCTGTCCCAAGTAAATCCAAAATACTCCCAGATCTGCAGTTTTGGTGTTTTATTGGGTGGGTTTTTGGTTTGTTGGGTTTTTTTTTTGTTTGTTTGTTTTCTTTTCTTTTTTAAAAAAAAAAAGAAAAAGAAAAAAGAAAAAAAAAAAAGGTGGGAGGGGGAAGAATGGAGACTGTCAGAGAATGGAAGCCAAATGAATTTCAGATGACATTGGTTCATCCCTTACTGGCATTGCAGTCGTGTGAGCTTGCTGTGGCACTAGATTTGGCCGTGTATTTCTGAGAATCCAGACATGTTTCAATTCTTCTGAATACTTCCTTCTTTCCTTCTGACTGCACTTCAGTTTTGATCCAAGTATCAGATAGGCCCATGAGGCAACCAACTTGCACCGAATGTAACGTAAACTTCTACTGACAGCTTCTGCTACCTAGAAAGAAGATGCATGGCCCACCAGTGAACAACAAGGATAAGGTCTCAGCTTCTATAGCAACAAAGCACCTTGTGATGGTAATTTTTTTTTCTGTTTCATAAGCTGGTTGCCATGGCAAGTTACTTGTGTTACATTGTCAGATACTAAAAGGAAACAATTGCATTCTCTAGAAAACTCACAATTTTACAAGTCGATTGCATATCACTTTGCTTTCCACCATGACACTGTTCATCCTCTAAGCTCAGGGAGGGATGAGCAAGGAAAAAATCCCTGTATAGGAGAAGTACCTGCAGGTTTCTTCAGGCTGTTGTATCTGCAGGAAGAATAAATTAAAAAATCACAAATAATATGGTGCTGTTAGAAAGTAAAACTCCTGAGGATCTCTTCTTTTCTCAATATGCTCTCAGAGACAATGTTAAGGAGAGCACAGTAATACAGTCATCCTTCCAAACACCTCATGTAAGTTTTGGTTATACAGAAGTTTGCATCCAGGGAAATGGAATAGCTGAGTGCAAGGAGGGCTCAAAAGCCATGGAAAGAACCAGGAAACAATCTACATAATTAAAGTCGGGTGAACCTGGTGATGTGGCAAAGCAAGAGGGAAGCAGAACAAACAAAAGCATCTGACATCACTAATCTACCCTCTGCGACTGCTGAAAATTGATAAACTCTTCAGTGTATCAAAAATAGTTTATATCTGGAGACGTTCAAATCCTTGTGAAGCTAAAAAATACTGTTGCTTTACTGATGGGTTTGATGTTCACAAGAAGAACTTTTCGTGTCCTTTTGGATTTTTTTTAGGGTGAAAGAAAGAATAGTTCAGCTTGCCCATTGTCTGCATGTTTCTACTAGAAATAACTCTTATTTAGATTTAACATTTCAGAAGTGACTGGGATAGACTTGAGCTATAGCTGATGAACATGTTCCATTCCTAACTAAGCTCTTGGCCTAAGTTTCTATGCCATACAGTGGAAAAAGAAGTCCATACCTTATCTATTACTCCCCTCTTAATGCAGAGGTTAAAGAGGGAATATAAATATCAAGGAGTTATTTCTGGGGTCACAGCACCTACGAAAATCAATGATGTACCTTCCCAGGGTGAATTCAGAGTGCTGTTACAAAAAGTCATGATGGGACAAGCATGTCCAGGAGTTATAGCCTTGCACCTGCAAGCTACATATGAAGATGATGAGGAAAAACTGAAGGCATGGGAATGAGGGAACAGCTTTTCAAATCCACTGCTGGTTTCAGTTTGGCAGCATCACCAGATCTTCTGAGATTTTCTCCATTTCATTTTTAGTGCTCCATTGCATGCCAGTGAGTGCAGCATTTGAGCTGCCTTTCCTCCTGTCAAACAAGGCTTGCAATAGTTATCATCACTACGGGATTTCTAGAGCTATAGAAGCTCTATCACTCTCTGTGTCCTTGCAAGTTTGTGTCATCACCCCTATGTAATTGTGTAGCTATGACTCACCAATAGGTGATTACTCCTCTCTTTAAGCAGTCTGCAAACAACAAGTAGTCCTCGGATATCTTATATCCTGATATGATCTGGCACTGAAGAATGAGCAAGAAAGAAGCAGCTTCAGTCCCATCTCCTGGTGTTTCTTGGTTCTTACAGGTCGCTGAGAAGCCCAAGAAGTGTGAAACTGAATTTCACCCATAACTGTGTCTACTCCACTACCTATTTGGTTCTTGCTCCCTGGTAAGTTCTGAGCCACCTAGGTACTGAAAAACATGAGCCTGCTTTCAAGGTGCTTCAAAAAGCAAGATTTCTGCACGCTCCAGTACCCTGCCTGCTTGCCAGGAATGGCTAAAACAAGACGAGACAGGTAGCACGGAGAGGCGGTGTGCCGTGCGTACGTGTGTCTGCCTGTGAAGAGACCCATCACCTTGGTGTGTGCGGCTGCTCCCGCTGTTGGCTGGGTCAGGAGAGATGCTGTGCTCCTGCGAGCTGCGGCCCTTCCTTCTGCGGAGAACCGAGGGGTCGTTCGGGACCAGGAGGGCTTGTTAGAAGCAAGCAAAGAGTTTTGAGGTAGGTTAAAACTTCAGCCTTTGCTTGGACCTGCCTGTTTGCATGCTGGCTTTTAGAAAGTGCTCTGGCAGGTTTGTGCGTGCTGGTGCAACTCGGCTGTGAGACCTGAAACAACCTGTACAACTCTCTCAACGGGTGTCCTCAGAACTCGCTACAGGCTCTGCAGGGCATGAGCTTTCTTTTTATTATGTGTCTAGCGTAGTATCTAGAACAATGGATTCTAGATCCATTTTTCAGATTACTGGAATACTCCTTTCTAATGGAAACAATAAATCGTGGCAATGTGCTTGAAACTTGTCAGAGTGAACAGTGCTTTTCCAGTACCAGGAATGCTTACTTTATTTGGCGTCATATTCTGCACTGAGGCTTGCTCGCTTCTGCACGCTCCTGGAGAACAAGGTGACTGTGCAACCCTCTCCCCACTTTCCAAAGTAAGTGGGAAATCATGGTGCTTAATAGTAGAACATGTCTGGTAGCAGGCATACTGTGACAGGATGGGAAGTACTGCATTGACAGACCAGAATTAATAGAATGAAGCTTGAATCCATCAAGTTTTACCAGCTCCGATTTAGCAGTGTACCTTGTGGGGCCCAGACAGGATCAGACAGAGCCTCTCACCATGCTCGGACCTTTGCTTGTAATTGGAGTAATTTTTTTCATGCTGCTAAGCCTAATTGGACCCCAGCTGTCTCACGGAGCCAATTCAGGTGTCTTTTCTTTGGTGGCCTGTCTAAATATTTTTTTAATAATTTGGAGGCGTCTGTTTTTCTAAGCATTTCCAGGGGCCACTCAGAAACACCCTGTGAGCTGGGTTTAGCCTGCAGGTTACTGGCTAGGGACTGTGACTGGTAATAAGTGCTGGGTCTCAGCAGACGCTGATCTTCCTCGCTCCGTGGGCAGCCAAGAGGCAGCTCACCCGGCGGGCGGACCGGGCCCGGCCTGCAGGGGGAGAGCAGGGCAAGGGGCTCTCCGTGCCGCGGTACCCGCAGGGCCAGGCCCCTTCGACAAGCAGCAGCCCCGCTCCCGCGGCCGGCCGGAGGCAGGCGAGCGGCGGCCGACAGGCCCCGAGAGAACGGGGTGGGGAGTGGGTTAGAGGTGATTTCCCACCCTGTACACCGTGCCGGGGCCGCTTCTGCGGCCCGCCCGCTGGCTACCGGGAATGCCGCCGTGCTTCTCGGTGCCCCAGCGGGTGGAGCACCCCCTGCGGGGTACTGCTTAGAGGAGCGAGCGAGCGAGCGGGCGGCGGCCGGTGCCTGCAGCGCTGCGACCACCAGGCCTTCCCCTCGCCCCAGCTGCGGGGAGCTCCCGGGGAAGGATCGTCATGGAGCGGGAAGCAGAGCTCCAGCCCCGAGGGACGGACAGCGAAATCCCCGCAGCTCCCGAGGGAAGGGGCGCGGGAGGTCACCCTCCGGGGCGAGGCGGCGGCCCAGCGCCCTGCCCCCTCCCTGCCGCCGCCACCGCCCCGGGGACCGCCCCGCGGCCAGGCCGCGGCGGGCGGGCAGGCGGTGGCGGCTGATTGACAGCCGTGGCGGCCCACCCGGAGGGCGGTGGCGGCGGGGCCCGCCTATCAGGGGCGGTGGGCGGGGCGAGGAGGCCTGGGCGTGTGCCGCGGTTGCCGGCGGGGCGCGCTCCCGCTTCGCTGCGCGTTCCCGTGCCGTTGCGCTCCGTTCGGCTCCCTACAGCACGCACATTGTCCGGGCGGCGGCGGCGGCTGCAGAGCGCCCCGGCGCCCGGTGCCAATGCGGGGCGGGCGCGGCACACCGGGGGCGCCTCCACCACCGCGGTGGAAACTTCGCCTAGCCGCCGGGCAGACGCGCGGCTGAACCCCCCGGCGGGGCCGGGCCGGGCCGGGCGGGGAGGAGGAGGAGGAGCAGCGGTGGGGGGGTGTTCGCCCGCCTGGGGGGCGCCTCGTCTTGTTTGGTTTTCCCTCCCTTGGAAGAAAAAACAAATAATATTATTATCCCGCTTTAAACTTCCGCGCCCCGCTCTCCAGGACGCGCATCCCGCCCGGCGGGGTTGACGAGCCGGTGAGTGACCGACGGGGACGGGGCTGGGAGGGACGCGCCGTCGAAGGGGGGGCAGCACCCAGGGGTTGGGCGGGGACGGGCCGGCAGCGCCGCCGCCACCTGTTAGCGGGGCGGCTGCACCCCACCGGCAAGTTTGTACCCCCGCCCTGTGCAGGGGTGCCCCCCTCTGCGCCCCGGGAGAGGCGGGAGGGCGGGAGCCCCAGCGCGGTGGGCGGTGGTGGGGCCCGGGGCTGGTCGGGGGCGGTGGCGCGAACCCACCTGCTCGCCTGCCCGCGCCATGACTCTGCTGCCTGGGCGCTGCCTGGGCGCTGTCTGCCGACCCTGGTCCCGGGCAGCTGCCGAGCTAGGGGGGAGTGGAGCACCACCGAGCCATAGTCCCTTCACCCTCATGATCCTGCACCCCCTTTGCACCCACCCACTGCCCTCGTCCTGCACCCCCTTCAAGCCATTCTCCCCATCCCAAGCTACAGGCCCCTTTTCTCCACCCTCCTGCACCCCTTCACCTCCCTGAGCTGCAGCCTTCACTCCCGCCTCTCTCTTCTTCCTTAAACCCCCGTTTTCCAGCCCCCTACACCTGCCTTCCCTCATCCCTCTGCATGCCCCTATGATGCTATAAGGGGGAGCAGCAGACTCCCTACTCTTTGCCAAAGCAGATGCCCCTGGGCCCCCTTTGCCAAAGCAGGTGAGGTGTCCATAGGTGTCTGACTTCCCCCCATTTGAGTGGCATCCCCAAGGAGAAACCACCCTTATGGCAGTGCTAGGTGTTTACAGGCTGGGGCAAGGCATGGAGGGGGTGTGCAGGTGGTGGAGGTGCAGGTATGTGAGTGTGAGCGAGGTTGCCCCATTCCTGTGAGGTTCCCCAGTTCCTGCTGTGTATGGCCCTGGAGCTGGTGGCACCTTCCTTCCTCCTAGGGACACTTGCTGAGTGGCATGAAGAGGCTGCTCGGGCCTTGCCTGCTTTGCGAGGTCATCACAGGGTCTGGGGTGCAACCAGGTGGGAGCAGGTGCATCTTGTGACTTGCTTGGCCCATGTGGGTCTGGGTTGGGGATATGTTTTAATTACCTTGAGCAGTGGATTGTGCCTGGTGACAAAAGAGATGAAGGGAAATCGGAGAGAACTGGCAAACTCTGGAGTGGCTGGAGAAATGCTGAGGACAGCGGGAAGCAGGAGGATGGTGCAGCAGAAATGGCTTGACTTGTGTTGACCCACTGACTGTTTTGATGATCAGAGTCATGTCTCTAGCCTGCACGGTGCAGAGTTGCTCCTGGGTAGGCCTTTGAGATGCAGAAGGGGTCCAAAGTCCTGGTGAGGCTTTGTTGTGACCTACTCCAGCCTGGCTGGCACGTTTGGGTTGTGTGGGTCGGAGCAGGAGCTGCGTTTTGAATGGAGAAAAGCACGTGAGGCTTCAGCTGAAGAGTTGCTAGAGGGTTGTGTGGTGGATGTTGGTTACCCTGGGTCAGAACTGCTAATGTGTTTCTCCTTGCAAAGCTCCAGAGTATTTTTGTTTTGCAGCTGGTGATTTGCGTGATTTCCCCAAGTGTTTGTAACGCAGCCATGACTTGAATGCACGTGTGTCCCCCTCTGTGCGTCTGGTCCTTCCCTGCTCCTCGTCAAACATTTTCCCGCCGTGATTAATAACGTGCCAACTGCTTCATTTCAGCGCCGGGGAGGCCGATGCTGATTGATTTCCCTGTTCAGTCTCCTCGGTGGGTCTGCAGGCTGATGAGTGTTATCAGTGCAGAGAACTCTGTGGTGGGGTGGGAGCTGTCAGCATGTCTTTTTTTTTTTTTTTGGTCTCGGTGAACCTCTTATTTCTTTTAATTAAAAAGAGATGAAGTATGCATGGTAATACCCTCTGTGTTTACATAAAAATCATCTTGTAATTAGCAATAATTATCTCAGTTTGGACTATCACTATAATATTTAAACAGGACTTATGACCTGAGGGGCACTTTTCTGGCCACGAGGAGCTACCCTTGGTGCGGTTCTCTCCTGTGGCGAGTTTGGTTCTAGGCTGCCATCAGTGGTGAAGGTAGAGCAGCAGTGGGAGTAACCTCATGCTCCTCTGACGTCGGTGTAGATAGCAATGGCCACAGTTTCCTCCTTGAGTCCTGTGTTGCTTCACAGGCCTCTGGCAGACCTGCCACCACGTGTGGAAATGGGCTGCTGTGGTGGCTCTAACCCTGGGGTCTGAGCACTCTCAAGGGGACTCCCTTGATGTTATATTGTGCCAGAGAGGGGGGAAAAACACGCTGAAAAATTGCTGCTTGGACTTTTTTTCTTCCCTAGTTCTTCTAGGGAGGTTTGGGAAAGGCTGCTGGTTCTTGGGAAGCTTTTCCCTGTGAGAGTAGAGGTCTTGAGGTATCCTACATGGCCATCTTTCACCTGACTTCCATTCCCTTGAAGAGGAGCAAAGCTTGGGTCACACATGGAAACTTTTGCTTCCTAGCTGGAGACAGCACCCACTGCTGCTCCTCCTGCTACTGGTGCACCCTGGAATTTACCTTCCTTCTGGGTTGCCCTTGGAGCTCCCCAGGTTTTCTTGGGGTAAAAAAAAATAAAGGCTTTATGGAGTAAAAAAGTTGAAATATTAAACAAAATAAAACCGAAGCCAGAAAGTACCACCTGTAGACAGGGTTTCCTTCTGGGAGGGTGGTGAAGGGAAGGGGGAGAAATGTCTTATCTGCTGTCTCCCCAGGTGTGTTATGCTGCTGTGTTTTGTCAGTCTAGGGAAAACAACATGCTTGTGTTCTGAGCGCTCTTTAGCTAATTAATTTATTACCAACTTTCTGCTTTTAACATTTTTGAAGTGTAAACTTACAACCAAAGCTTATTAAGCAGCAGATGAAAATGTTAAACATATTTGAACTTTACCTGTATTAACCTAATAATATATTTATGAAATGATATTTGGTCAGCTCTATGGCTGGTTGAAGACCACAAAAGAGCATTAATCAAATAAATTACTTGAGAAATATGGATGAGATTAAACAAATGATCTATTTGCCAGCTGCCGTTCAACTGCTCTGTCATGGCATGTTTCTCTTTCTCTTATCTTTCCTTTCCAGTTTTCATTCCACTTTTTATTGGTTTATCTTTTCCTGAACTCAGTATCTTGTTGCATTTAATTTTTCCTTTCCCTGTGTTATTTGTCTCCTCTATGTCATGGTTTTCCTTTCATTCTTCTGCCTCTTTCTTCAACTTCTCTTTCCATGCTTTTTGAGTCTAAATTAGCCAATTTTCCTAATTTCTCAGTCTTCCTGGTGGAGATTTTTGACCACTTCATATCCAGCTCAACCAAACCTGTTATTGTGCTTAAACTCATGAAAACATAAAACTAAACCCAGACTGCATGGGAGTATGAAAATGTTTGCTCAGTGGTAAAGCTTCGCTGCCTCTCCAAGGGTTTTCTGGCTGTTGCTGGAAGGGTGTTCCTGAAATTCTGCAGTTTTTTTCTCAGCTCTCATTTTTACTTGTGCTCTCCTTATGCCTTTTTTAAAGTGAATTTGACTTTGTGTCCTAAGAAAGCAACCAGGATCAAGTGGCAGACATTTGGTTACTTGTTGGTTGTGTATCTGTACTCTGCCTGCTTCCACCTGCAGCCTGACCAAGCCCAGCCACCTCATCACACAGTCCTGCTTTCCTACTGGCATCATCCTTTCTCCCAATTGAGGATGCACCCAGGAGGTACCTTTCAGTAGGGCTAAATAATGAGTTCTCTGAAGGTTTTATGGCTTAACCTGTCTCTGTTGGTGCCTGTATGAGTTTCACATTGGTGGGGAGTATAATGGGTTATCATGTGTGACCAAGTAGTCACAATGTTCAGCTTACATCTAATATTCAAAGATTATCTTAAAAATGAAAGCACTGTTACAGAGAAGACTTGTTGGGGTTTTCTTTTCCCCTGGATGAAATCTATTGGGGGGGGAATGTTCTCAAAAATAACTAAAGGAATAGAAGACGTGGTATTTCAGAGGAAGAAATTTGCTGTGCCTTGGCAATAAAGCTCAGGCAGTCCAGAGGAGTGTGCTGGGAGAGCTCAGCGTGCATGCTGCGCCTCCGCGGACGGTTGCAGTGAAGTTGCTGCAGTGAATGAGCTAAGCTGTGTATGTCAGAGCCGTCTGCTTGCAGTCCAGGGAGTTACGTGATGATGCCCTCTCATACCCGTAAGGAAAGGTCTGTACTGGAGTTAACAGTTACACTGCTCCTCTACATCTTGTGAAATGCTTTGGGTAACACTTGGGCGCACTGACACAGCGAGCAATCCAGGCAGCACACACTCGCGAAGCAAAATTGATTGGGGAGGTTGGAGCCAAGAGGAATATTCTTTTGCAGTTAATTATTTACTGCAGGGAGAAAGGGAAGCTGGTGATATTTGGTTTATAATTACAGTTATCCAGAGGAAAGCACTTCAAGATGATCCATTTTATTCTGTGTGTTGCCACCTATTTGTTGGTCTCTCTATAACATGAGACCAGTGTTGTTTAATGAGCAGCCCAGTAAAAGCAAATCTTCATTACCAACTTCTGGAACATGGCTTTACAGGTTGCTGTGTGTGATGTGAAATGACCTGAATGCCTGCAGTGGGAATAGTCTTCCCCTGCTCTCTGTCTTAAAGCATGACTTTTCCATCTGATGTCAACTTGGGCTCTTGGAACAGCTCATCTCTGTGCTAAAAGGTGACTTTGTGGTTAAAGTGCAGGACCGTGAACCCAGGAGCCATGACCTTTTCTGTGGCCTTGGCTGGTTGCCTTATCTTAGCAGATTTTCTTCTCCTTAAGGACTGATACAACCCAACAGCCTGTCTGCTGAAAGGGTGGGATGTCTTGGGTGAGGGGCACTCTGGTAATGTAGCAGCAGCCCAGCTACTTGCGTAATCTGGTGCTGGAGCTGGATTTTTCCTTTTGCATGGATTTTGAGGTAGACCTGTTACTGATCAGACTGCTCATATGTAAGTTAAATTGAAGAGCTGGTGGAGCTGAGTTTAGCTGCATGTGTGGGAGCGATAACTTGACGAATACAAAAAAGAGACACTGCTGCAACATCTCTGGGAGGGTGCCCGTACGTCTTCTGCTTGTTTAGCATCCTTGAGAGAACAGCAGACGTGAGGGGGAAGCTGTGGCCTGTGAAATGAAGTGGATGTCGTCCTCTTACTGGGAGGAGGAGTGAGGTCTAGAAAGCCAGAGAGTAGGAGTGAGATAGGGATGCAGGAGTGCACAGCAGGGGCTGCCCTCTTCTTACTGGTTGAGGCTCTGTGGGAAGAGGAGAGGAGGAGATCAGTGGAAAAAGGCATGGTGTGGAGGCTGCTGTTGGGCGAAGTGGAGCATCCTCACTCTTGCCAGTCCAGACTGAGCTGGAGTGTAGCCCAGTGGCCATCAGTAGAGATGCATGGGATTGTCACCCCTCAGAAGAGTAGACTGTTGAAAAATGTCGACGGGAGAGTGTGACTTGTGCCCAGGCAAGTTGGGATCTCGATCAGAGGCTTGCCGAGAAGTGAGCTCTGTTCGTTGGCAGTTTGTTGGGGTAACAGGCTGCTGTCATGTAGGCTTTGCTCCAGAACCGGTGTTGAGTCTGCTCCGGCTCCCTGTGCTGTCTTCAGCAGTTCTGTGGCATGTGTCCAGCTCTGTTCAGCCTGCTCCAAACCACGTGGAGAGAATAAGCTTGAATGTATGAAATTGGAGTCTGCAAATGATGCATTTCATCCTTTGTCCTACCCCAGTCTGCCACTGCAGCAGCCAGAGCAGTTCTGCTGTGGCACTAGCTCTTGTATTTATGTAGTGACCGTAGTGTCCGTGCTCCTTCCTTGCATCTGGCTTTGCTGGAGCAAGAGTGATATGTCAGGGAGCTTAGTGTTATGGGAAGGTCTGGAATTCATCCTCCAGGAAAAGGAGAAGGCTGTGTCTGAGAAACCAGGCTTTGGTTAGTATAATAAATGGATTAGGCATTAGTTGAGTATAAGTAAATAAGACATGACTGTTTCTTGGAGGTAAATATGGGACAAACCCTGGCTTGTGTACGTGCTAATCCTGTAAGTAACTTTTCCACTGTCTCCTCTTGGATCTCTGCTGGTTGACATAGTGGCTCATTTTGGTCCCACTGCAGTGGGCTCCTGCTGCAATCAACACAACTCTGCCCTTTGGAGCACACAGATCCAGCAAATGCTGGTGGGAGCAGGAGGTACCTCCCACCTGCTTGCACACACACCCCTTCCCTCCCCTGCTTGTGTGCAGAGCCTGAATAGATAACCTTATAATGCAACCTTGGTCATGTGAGGTTTCTCCCAGCCTTGTTTCCTCCAGTCTTTTCCTGATTTGCATGATACTGTACAAGGCCAGCCAGCTTTTTCTGGAGGGCTTGTCCCACTTTCCATGCAAGTGGCCATGGGCAAGTGGTCTGCTCCCTGATCTGCTTTGACAGGCATCTTCTGTCTTCTTGCTCTGCTGATGTGAGAGGGAGCGTGAGGATAACTGCTGGGGGGCTGCTGTGCTGGTTGGTGGTGTGACGACCTGTCTGGCAGTCAGTGGAGCTGCTGATGGATGGGGAAGTGCACACAAATCCTTGCTCTGCTTTCTGCCTCGTCGTTCTGCTGGGGGACATGTGGCTGTGACTTCTATTTGAGTCTGTGAGGATCAGATCTACTCTGCTTCTAGGAGTATAGCTGTGCATCCTCCATCCTGCTGTGCTCAGTTGGAGCTGACAGCCCTGTAGCTATTCTGGTGGCCCACATGAATGTCCAAATGTTGTAGTATTTGTTGTCAAAACACACATGCTAGAAAGAAATTATCACTGTGATCATGGTGAAGGTGGGAAAGAGGCATGAGAGAGTCAGACCTAGGTCTGGAAAAGTGCTTCTGCTCCTGCTTCTATGCAGAAACAAGTAGGCTGTGTGCTGGTGTGGCTGGTAGTCACAGGGATGTGTGCAATGTCTCACTGGGTTTGGGGAAGAGCAGGAAGTTGGATGGATGAGGGTGGAAATCTCTTGACAGATCCCTGTGCAAGTTGCATCTGGTACAGCTGGTACAGATGTGCCACAGTTCCTTGTGTGGAAGGCATGAAAGACACAGCATTCATCCCAGAAAGCCACCACAGGAACAACAGCAGGACATTTTCCTGAGAGTGGTTGGCAAAGTTGTCATGGACGTTAAATGGTTATTTGTTCCACAACTCTGGTGGGGTTGACTGGAGCTGTGGACAGTGCAGGGAGGTAAGGCTGTGGATTTGCTGAGCAGATGAAGGTCTGCGTGGGTCTGTTGAGCAGAAGTAGTGATTGAGACAACTGAGGTTGGACTTGGAGGTCCCACCAGCTGGTTGCCTTATAAAAGTTGCTTCTGATATCCTGCTGACTCTTGACAGGTGGATGAGGATGAAGGAGGGCGCTTTGGAGCACATAAGCTTTTAAAAACACTGGTAGTTATTTAGAACTGCAGCAAAGGGCTTTTTGTGGGCTTAACTTTGGCATCTAAGAGACCAGTTTGCCACCATCCCCAGCACAAAACACAGGATCTTAGGGCTGATCCCAGGTGGAGTGTCGTCATAAGCCCACATCAGTCCTCCTGCCATGGGGCTATAGACCATGTTGGCAGCCCTTCAGTGTGGGTCTGACAAGGCAGTGCCTCAATTGGATGAGGGCAGTTCTCTCGCTATTCTCTAGCAGCCACAAGGAGGATAAAAACAGGAGGAAAATGGTCTTGCTTGACTGACTGAGGCAACTATGGTTTTCTTCTTGAGATCATTTCCTATCTGCCATCCCAGTCAGGAATTTGGACAGTTATCCTGCAAGGAGAAGAGCCACGGACTTCAGTCCCTGAATAATGTTTGATTAATAATTAGTCAGCCGATCCCCACAACTACTGCACCTTGATATCAAGGGCTAGACAAGATGTCCTCTGTTCCATGTTCCTTTCATGGTGACCACATTAATATAAATGGGTAAGAGAGAATGCCTCTTCCACATTACTTTACACCTTTGCTGTTGTTCTGTGAGGTCTGTCCCAAGTAGCCACCCTCTTCAAGCCTATGAAGAGTCCAGGCCTGGCTGCTCCTCATATCCGGTAAAAGTGAAAAACTCTGTTCCAAGTGCCAAGTTCTGGCTGTGGAAAGTGAGATAATCCACACATTTCTCTTTCTTCTTGCTCATTCACATTGTTTTGCAGGTAGATAGGATCACTCATACTGCTCCTGGGTAATGTGTCCCTTTCCCAAGTCTCTGTCAGTACCTGTAGCCAAGGCAGACACTGGGCAGGGAAAGGAGAGGCCTCTTGTTTTACAGCCTCTTGTTTCATTACTGGGGAATGGAAATGCACATTGACACAGGGAGCCCAGAGAAGAGCTGAGAACAGAAATGGCTTCCTAGTCCAGTGCTTTGACTGCAAGATCAGCTTCACCCTTCCTTTAGTAACTGATAAGTGTCAAAAGATTCAGCACCCAACTGTTGACATGTTGCTAATCTGATTTTCTGAAGCGTGAAATGCTTTCTCATCACAATGAACTCTGAGAAAGTGGGACTTTGTTTCCTTTTATAATTTCAAGCAAGGTTGTCTTGTCTGTTGTTTTAATATTTTAGATACCTGGTCTGTGAGTGGAGGGATGGAGTAGCTGACCTTTTCCCATCAGTCTTCAGGCTGTAGGCAGGCCCTGTGCCTGCAGAAGTGGGTAGATGTCCTATGGTAAAACAGTGTCTTGGCTTGTGGGTTGGAAAACCAGTAAAAAATATTTGGGCTGCTGAAAAGAGATACCGTAGCCCTCTGGATAGGGATTGATTTTAAAACCAGAGGGCTTTAGGATCTTGATTTGTGTTGGCAGCAGATGGTTGCAAAATGAGCCATCCTTTCCCTTTTGGTCACCCATGCTGATGCCCTTTTTGTGGAAAGATCTAAAAACCAAGATGCAATTAATTGACCAAGTCTTTAAGGATAAAAAAAGCTTTCCAGGAAAAAAAAGTTAGTTTTCTTCAAGAAATGAAAAAACCCTTTAGTTTTTCTCAAAGCAGTTTCCGAGGCACCTAATCTACTCTTTCCAAAACAATTCTCTGGCAGCCAGGGCTCAAATATTTTTAAAAAATAAGCATAGGAAGGAATGTATTGTGATGGTTTAATTTGTTGCTGAAATAAGGTCACCTCTGGGGTAATTCTGAGCAACTGTGGAGCGGATGATAAACCCGTTAAGGGTGGGAGGGGGAGCAAAGGGAGATGAAATAACCAATGGAAGATGCTTCTGCAGAATTACTGGGATTCAGGTTCATCTTCTTCCTCCTTTGATTCTAATGGAGCTGTAGCCTGTTCACATCATCTGAAAAGGGCAGTCGTTGCCATGTCCTTGCGGTGACAGCACAGGAGGCTTTGGTGGTCAATCTCCCAGGTAGGTGGTAGGGAAGAGTCTCTGGCACTGGTCAGCTTCATAGATTAAATGAATGTAGAAGGGAAGGTGGAGGATTACAGCACATAAAGTACAGGTACTTGTATCTTCCAGTCCTTGGTTGGGCACTTCTAAAGGCCCATGGCAGACAGGTAGATATGGTAAGTGGCAATCCATGGGTGCAGATGAAGATGTGTAAAAGTGCAACCTCTACCAGTTTAAGGAGAAAACAAGAGCAGGATGCTCTCGAGCAAGCAAACAGAAAAGCTGCCAGAGGTTTTGGAGGATGATGCACAGTTTGTAAAGAGATATGGACTTGTTTCTGTAGCCCTGTTGATGGTCCTCAAGAAGAGCATTGAAACAGTGGGAAACTGAGTGCCTCAACAGAGGGCTGGGTTTTTTTAGAGCATGCTACCAAAGTAGGCTTTTTTTTTTTTTTTTTTTTTTCGGCCAGTCCTGTGATTGCATTGCCATGGGGTTACAAGCTCTTGTGAAGATTCTGCTGAAGCTGGTTGAACTGTGTGGTGACCACGGGCTGGCAGGCAATCCTGCATCTCTGGGATCAGTTCAGGTTTTCATCTCCTGTATTTCAAAGTCTGCAACTAGAATGAGTTTATTTGATTCATGGAATAAATCCAAAGGGAGGAGAAAAAGAATACAAACAAAAACCAAAACCAACAAACAACTCACCACCACTAGAACAGATAAAAATATCATGCTGTGGAACTGGGATGTGACTGGAAGACGAGGTGTGGAGGTGGACAACCACTAGGCACACTTGCCCAGTGTGACTTGCTCTGTGGGGTCAATGGGAGCAGGTGCCTGTTTGGATTAGGATGCAGAGAGAGAACTGTCACTGCCTGCAAACTTGGTGACAGTTGTCTACTGGGGTGGAAGAACAGCTCTGCTACCTGTAAGCCACCCTTTCAGGGAGCTAATTTGAACTTCTTGTTTCCTTTTGAATGCTTCAGCTTGGTCTCACTGTGCATAGATGTTGTGCAGACTCTTCCACACATTTTTGGTTTTTGATGGGGTTTTTTTATGAGCTTTTGAGCTAAGTGCAAGATGGAGAATGTCAGGGTGTGGTTCACATGTCCAGATATTGACATCCAACATCCTAGCTGCCTATTCTCACACCTCCCCCCCTCCCCCCATGAGGACAATGGAGGAAACAAGCACTTTCTTTTCACATCCTAATGCAGATAGATATCTGAAACAGGTCAGACAGATGGTGCCTGTCTCTTCTCATTGATGATAAAGAGACTCTGAATGATGGGCTCTCATAGAGACATCCATGCCGTGTAAGATGAATCCCACCCTGACTAGCTACATTGAGCAGGTTGGGGTAGCACAAAAAGAGAGTAAGACAGCACTGAATGTAGCCTGTCCTTATCTTACCTGCGTGCTTCCTTTTTAGCTAAACCGATGCTTCTTCCTTTGCTCAGGAAGCTGCCCTTCATTTTGGTTCCTTGCTTGCCAAGAGCTGGAGGAACATCATCCTGACAGCAACTGGAAGATGGAGTTAAACACTTCTCAGAGGTCCTCCTAGCAAAAGTGCTAGGACAGAGCTCCAGGCCATCCCAGCTCTGCACCAAGGGGCATTTTGACCAAATGAAGGCACAAAGCATAGGTGGGAATGGGGCAGTTTTGACCCTGTTTCATCCTTTCATAGCGAGGCCAAGCAGCTGCCAGCATAGCTCGGGGGTTATTCTGATACTTCTCAGAGGCTCCCAACCTCACACATGTGCCCAAACAGCAATTCTGTTGTATTGCAATGGGAAGGACATGAGACCTTTAAATCTAGAGCTGAGGCAAGGGCATAAGGGTTTAGATTATAGAATAAGTTATCATGCCAGCAAGAGCCCGGCAGTGCCTCTACAAGGGTGTTCCAGGCTAGGTGGCTAAAACCATTTCTGTTAGGGGAAAAAGAACTTTTTCTGAACATTTGGGTGTTATTAAATTGCCATAAAATGGGGCTTTGGGTGTGACAGAGCCAGTTTCTGTAGTTTTGTAACCCACTTGAGCTTCATCTGCATGGTTGCTCTGAAGACCCTGGCATTGTCCGCAGGGAGCAGGTTGGAGTTGCCCCAGAGCTGTTCTTCAAAGAACTGGAAAAACAAAGCTGAGCTGACTGGAAGGAATAAAGCCTGGTAACCTGGGAGGATTTTCTTGACTGGCTGACTTCTCCCCTTTGATGGGGAGCACTTGTTCCATCATGCCTTTTGCTGGGGAAGAATTAGCCCGGTGGCAGAAATGCGATGCGCTGGGCGTTTCAGGAGAAAAAGAAACCTGTCCATGGCAAGAGCCTGCAGAGCTCAAACTTGGCCTTTGAGTCCCTGTGCTGGCAGCAGGGTGCAGCTTCACCCTCTGCCTTGTGCCTCTGTGGTCAGCAGTAAATCCTTGGACCCCGAAGAAAACCAGAGGTGGTTTTGTACCCTATGTTTTTGTTATTGAAGCTTGAGCTATAATTCCTATCAGTTCAGACACCTGCAAAATGATGGTTAGCTCTGGAGAGTCTCTGGAAGTCTACTGTGTGTGCTGCAGTCACTTCAAACTGTACAATAACAGGGAATTTATTAGGCGGAAAAAATTGTGTCAGACCTGAGGTGGGAAGCACATGAACCATGCTACAGAAAAAGGTAACAACCCAAACCCTTATATTCCATAATACAGTGTATTTAGTCCTGCTTTGGCACGGGTATTGGATTAGATGATCTCTAGAGGTCCCTTCCAACCCATATGATTTTTCTATGATTTTCCTCGTTTCATGATACATCTGATCTTTCTTGGTTACATGTGTCCACCTCAGGCTTTTCTACTTTACAACTCCCAGGGGACAGGGAGGGTGAAGGGGAGCATATGGAAACCTTCAGGAGGCTTTTAATTCTGGGGAGAAAGGTAGCCTCCTCCCTGGTCACCAAGTGCATTGTTGGTGGCACTGAACAGCAAATGTGCACCTGCCCCTACTGCCTGCTCATCCAACTCCTGTTACTCCTTCCACATGGCAAAAGCAGGTCAGGAAGGGTGGGCCGTTAGCTCTGGCAAGATGGCACTTGTTCCTGGTTGGTTTTTGCCACTCTCACTACAGAGTCAACAGTTCATAGGTCTCCAGGCCATGTGCAGTGGTGTCACTCGTTTTCCTTCCTGGTTGAACAGGCAGGATCAATCAGTCTCTTCTGTGAGGGTTTTGGAACTATATGACCTTTATAACTAACTTTCCTAATAACATATATATGTAAGTAAATCTAGGTAGACAAGAAGAGAAGTCTCTGGGAAGACTGTATAGCAACCTTCCAATATCTGAAAGGGGTCTATGGGAAAGCTGGGGAGGGCCTATGGGAAGTGGTGGAGGCCCCATCCCTGGAGACCTTCACGGAAGGTCAGGCTTGATGGGGCTCTGAGGAACCCGCTCTTGTTGCAGATGTCCCTGCTCACTGCAGGGGGTTTGAACAAGATGACCTTTGGAGGTCCCTTCCAACCCAGTGTATTCTGGGACTCTAAGGCTGTATCAAGCCTTTGGCAAGGGAAATGGTTTAACACGATCAAGTTGCATCTTGTGCTCAGGGCTGATTTGATTTTAGGTAAGATTTTACCTTTGGAGTGGGAAAACTTCTCCCATCACAGGGAAGCCCCATTCCTTCCTGCACTCCACCAAAGACTGCTCTGGTTTCTGATTCAGCTCTGCAAATACCATCAAGCAGCTTCAGGGCGGGTATGAAGCTGGCTGGTGTGATTTCCCTGGTGAAGGCAAGAGCGAGGGAGAGAAAATTAAAGCAACTTGTCTTAGCCTGAGTCAGCATCGCTGAGCTGCGAGTGTGTCTCTGTAGAGTCTTATGGAAGGTTCCTGCCTTATCTGCCTTGATATTTTGCTGCTTGCACAACTCGCACATCTCGGAGATGCAAATATTTTCCTGGGGCTGGCCCCGGTTGCCCAAGGAGGGTGTTTGTTCAAATTCTCATGCTTTGCAATTAATATAAGCTTGCAATTAATAGAAGCTTCTCAACTCTGCATGGGAGAAAGAAGAGGAAGTGGCACTGGGTGGTTGGGTTTGGGTTTTTTTTTCCCTCCTCTCCCTGTTGTTGCTCCTCACCAGCTGGCAACTTTGAAAGGAGCCTGTTGTGGTTTGCTTGGGGTTTCTTTTTCCCCCTAAGAAACAACGTGTCACTGCAAATTCTGCTCTGGAGAGGTTGTGGGAGCTTTTGTCCGCTGGCGTTGCGGCCGCCGCGGTCGAGGCACAGACCATACGTAGCTCTGCGGGTGCCCAGCCTGTGAGCTGGGGCTGGTTGCCCTGGGTGTCAGCCCAGCTAAGCCTCACGGTGCTTCTTCCCTGCTCTTTTCCCACCTTGTGAGCTTTGAGTGACTTGTAAGATATGGAAATGATCTCCCTGAGGAACAACTACAGAAAGTCTCCACTCTTGAACATGCAGCTTTCAGAGTTTTGGTGGTTTGCGTTGGTTGTTTTGTTTTTTTTCTTCTTATAGGGAGCAGAGATCCATCAAAGTATTGTCTGCTCTGGGAGATGGTTGAGTTGCCTTGCTCCTTCGTGTCATCACCCAGTCATGCAAGAGCAGTGAAGTTCACACCATGGGATGTTGTCAGGGGAAGCTGAACCTGTTGTGTTATGAATAAATAGCTCTTCTCCTCCTTGTTCAGCCAAGGCAGCATTATCTCAAGAGGGCTCTGTGAAGTGTGTGTGCCACGGCTGCGCCAGGCACTGGCACAGCCCGTGGGGATATTAATGCACATTCTCTCATGAGCTAATCTATGAGAACTGGCTCCTTTAGAGGGTAAATATCCTCCATTTTAGTACAGGCTCAAAAAAAAAAAAAAAAATTTTTAAACTAGATTTAAACCTGGAGAGCATACTTCAAGGAGTTACAGAATGGTTTGGGTTGGAAGGGACCTTAAAGATCATCTTGTTCCAAATCCTCTGCTATGGGCAGGGATGCTTCCCACTAGACCAGGTTTCTCAAAGCTTCATCCAGCCTCATCTTGAACACATCCAGTGATGGAGCATCCACAGCTTCCCTGGACAACCTGTTCCATGGTCTCACCAGAGTATTTCCAGAGCAACTTTGAGGGAAGAACTTCTTCCTCATTTTTAATCTGAATCTCCCTTCTCTCAGTTTGAAGTCATTACCCCTCATCCTGTCACTACAAGCCCTTGTAGAAAGACCCTCCTCAACTTTCTTATAGGTCCTCTTCAGATACTGGAAGGCCACAGTAAGTTCTCTCCAGAGCCTTCTCTTTTCCAGAATGAACACATCCAATCACATTGGTGTCGTCTTCAGACGTTGCAGCCATGTGCAAGTCCTTTGGTGGGGGAAAAAAAACAACTCCATGAATTTTTATATCCGATTGGGGTTTTGACTGTTAGCTTAAGTCGTGTTTGAGTTGGCATGGTATGTCCTAAGTTTGATCAAAACTGTGGAAGTAGGAGCTGATAAAACGTGGAATGGCAGCAACCCCTTGGAATAGCTGTTTTATGGGTGGTAATACTAACTTCAAATGCACTTTTCAGTGCAGGTCTTACACTCTCTCTGTCCCACAAGAGGTGAAAAACAAAAAGTGTTATATGAGGTGATAAAACATTTATGAGTAGGGTTTTGAGTCCAGATCCTAGATCCTGATTAGCCTCTTTCTGGGGCTTTTTCTGTTTTTAAAAAAGCTTTTTGCAAACATTTGATGTGTTTGTTTATTCATTTTTAATTTAATTTAATTCCTTCAGCTGAAGTTCTGGGGTGGGAACAATGAGGACTGTGTAAGAACCATACACACTACACTGCATCAAGGCCTTGAAGGTTCTTTGTAGGGTCCTTGCATGTGGTCATCAGGGAGTTGCTTTCTGAAAATAAGAGGGTTTTAAGAGGGAAATCAACTGTTTATTTACATTTGGGTGTGCATGGCATCCACGAGTGAGAAGCTGCTGTGGGTGCCTTAGGAGTCCTGAGAAACAGCCCTGGAGAGCTCTGCTGCTATCAGATGAAGCAGGGAAGCTCTGCCAGCTCATCACACCTTTCCAAAACCTCACTGGTAGGTTGTGTCTCTGCCAGGCTGCTGTGGAAGCACGTGACTACATTTGACATCTCACAGTGCTGGCAAAACTGTAAAAATTTAGAGTTCAAGGTTAATCTCTGAATTTGTTCTTCTAAGGAAGGACTCTTGTCCTGCCGAGGCTTTGAGGCAAAATGGACCCATGAAGTAGAGCCCCTGACTGCAGACACTTTGATGGTTCTCTGCTCCCTTTAAGAAAAAAAACAACCCAAAACTCAGAAAGAGTTGTGTGTTCAAAGTGAAGACTTTCTGTAGTTTGTCCTAGTGACTGTTTCCTCAGGGGGATCATTTCCATATCTTATGAGTAATTCCTGAGTCCAACTTGAAGCTCACAAGACGAATCATGTCGTGACAAGAGCCAGGTAGCTTGCATCATCTGATGAGACTGGATCCTCTTTGCCAGTGCTGGTTCACATCACCTCACTGTTCTTTTGCTTGCTTTTTCCTAACCACTGGGGTGAATGAAAAACCCACCCAGAGAGCCGTGTGACATCTAGCATTATTCAGGCATTCCTGCAAGTCTTGAATGATCAGCAAAGGCACCATGGACAAATTCTGTGGATGTGGATGAGCACAATGGGAGAGGAACACCAAACCACACAGCACAAGCAGGCTCCTACTGCTTGAAGAGTGACTTTGTAGCTGTTATAGTTCACATTTATGGTAGCAGACAAGAGCCTGAAGCTGTAAAAAGGGATGCAGCTGCTGGTCTGAGTGAGCATGTACACTGTGGTCTTTTGGTGCACATCACAGAATTGTTTTGGCTGGAAGAAACCTTTAAGGTCATCAACTCCAGCCATTGGCCCAGCACTGTAAGGTCACCACTAAACCATGTCCCTCAGCACCACATCTACATGGCTTCGAAATCCCTCCAGGGCTGGGGACTCCACCACTGCCCTGGGCAGCCTGAGGCAGCCTTGGACAACCCTTGCAGGGAAGAAATTCTTTCTCATATTCAACTTAAACCTCCCCTGGTGCAACTTGAGGCCATTTCCTCTTGTCCTATCATTTGTTCCTTGGGAGAAGAGACCAACACCACCTGGCTCCAGCCTCCTATCAGAAAGTTGCCAAGAGCAAGAAGGTCTCCCCTGAGCTCCCTTTCCACCAGGCCAAACAACCCCACATTATTCAGCTGCTCCTCACAAGACTTGTGCTCTAGATAAGAGCACATCCCATCTTTATGTCCCACCAGCCCTGTCTGGAGCCCCTTTAGTGGCATTTGTCATGGCCAGAGAGACAGTCACATATGAGGTTTTTGGTGACCTGAGGTCCAGTTCCCAAGCCCTGTTTCAGAAAGCTCAGCTTAACTGTCAGCCCTTCAGTTCTCCTGTCTTTGCTGGTGTCTGCGAGGGCAGGTGCTGAACACACTGGTTACCAATACAAGGTCAGGACTGGTTTGCTGGTGGTGAGGGGCTGATGGCAAAGGGTGTTAGCATGAAGTGCTCCCAGCAATGAGCGATTTACAGAATGATGTAGGTCCTGTTAAAAATCTTCCCCCTGCCCCCAGTCTTATAACATGTAGAAAAAATAACAGATTGTAGGTCTAACAGCAAAGTTGTGTTAGTGTGAGCTGGAGGACTGAAGGCTGCTCCTTGGGTTGAAGGGAGGTTCAAGTTTGGTTTTGTTATATTTATTTCTTCTATTTTAAACCAAAGCCAGAGAACCATGAGTCAGCTTGATCCTGCTGCTGCAGCTCCTCCGTGGTGGGCCCCAGGCATTGTCTGACAGACGCCTGCACCTCCACAGGGATGGATGAACCCAGAGACACTGTGTGACAAGTGCAGGCTTATTTTTGTCACCCTTCTTGCTGAAACTCCGTAGGGAAGTAGGGAAGCTCCTCTGTATCCTTAGGAACTGGTGGGAGGGGACAGGAGGAGACGCTTTGTGACTCTTACCAGAGGATCCTGAGAAGATGCTCAGCTGCTGATCCCAGGAGTGATTTCTCTGTCCCAGCACCCACCATATCCCTGTGCAGTTCCTCGTGGCAGCCAGATCCTCAGGGAGGAGGAGACGAGTCAGCCACCTCCTGCCTTCTGCTTTATGAATACAGACTTCTATAGCTGCTCTCTAGGCACCCTCTGTGCCTCCCTGGCTGAATGAAGGTATTTTTAATCCATCCTTTCCCAGGAAATGTCAGTCTCCCTGATGTTAGGAGGGTTAAATACTTCAAGTGGGCTAAGAGTGAAAATTAAAGTAGTCCAAGTGAGTTCCTCAACCAGGGTTGACTCTCTGGGCTTTAGTGTCTTCACTGTACGGACTCTACTTTTTACTCAGTCGTTGAAGTCAGGTCTCAGTTTTGGCTTTTTAATCAGATACTTAGTTCTGACTCTGACACTGTGTTCTGTTTTTCAGCATCTCTGCAGTGTATTTCCTCAGCATTGCAAAGGTGTGCTGGGGCAGCAGGGTTGGAAAGTTGCAGAGGCTACTGGGAGATGGTGGGATGCTAGGAAAGAAAATGGGAAGCCATGTGTATATGTATATATATATATATATAAATGCTTGGTAAAAAGAGTGATGTTTATAGCCTGGGAACCAGGTGTTTGGGATTCCAGCCGGTGGCTTCACCAGATAAAGGTTTGGGTGTTGTATGGGCAGCAGGGAAAACCAGAGCTAAAAAGATAGAAATTCTTCAAAGTGGAAACTTTGGTATAGGAGCTCCTTTTCATGCTTGAGATAATCTGGAAGGATGACACACTACTCTGGGACTAAAGGTGATTTCTGCTAGAAAGACAAGTAATTTTTGAGCTACATGAAAATCCCCCAAAACTTCTTTGGTACCCAGCTGTTGCTCAACCTGCCCTAAAGATGTTCCATTACAGTAATTACAGGGAATTGCAGATCAGAATTCCAAAAGTATTCAAAAGTTGATTTCTTTTCCTCCCCCCTATGTACTTGACCTTTTCTCCCTGCTGTGAAGGTATCTGCCTGGGGAGCTTGCTGTGCAGATGTTGGTCTGTGTGGAGTGTGCTGCCAGGCCTGACAAAAGGAGGCTTCATCTAAAAGGGCACCTGCAAGTTCAGGTTGCCCTGTTTTACTTTCCTCATGCTAGGACTTTTCCAGCTCGTCCTGCAGACACTTTGGGCTGTGCTTTGCCTGGTCTCTTTCTTTGTGTACTCTCAGGAGAAACCAGATGCTGAAGAATGGGGTGAAATCCTGTCTGTGGGTCGTGTAAGCACCAGCTATGTCTGGTCACCAGGTATCTGCCAGGGTGGTATCAACTGTGGGCAGGTGCTGGTCTCTGCCTGACGTCTCTGCTCCTCCTCCTACTGAAGACACTCTATCTTTAAAGTCTTGAAGGTTGCCTTCTTTCTTTTTGTAGTTGGGATCTCATATCCAAGCTCCCTTTTATCTTTTGATCCAATCACTTCATGAACACTCTGGCTTTCTGCACCATGGGGAGTCGTCATCCCTGAAGCTCAGGGTACGGGATGCTTCTATCTGTACCTTAACCAGACAAGCAATTCTGGTTAATGTGACTGGAGGGAGCACTTGCCAGTGCTGTCATGCTGATCCAAATGAAGATCAGAGCCTTGTGTTGTCCTCCATCAGTCGTTGATCTGTGTAAAGAAACACCTAAGTTGAGTCAAAGAGGTAGGGCAGGGTCTCTGGAGCTTGATGGCCACATCAAGTGCAGCACCAAGGGCGGATCTAGATCTACTCATTGCCTGTACCAGGAATGTCCCGAGGGACTGGGGATAAGTTGAGGGATTCAAGATGATGTAGGTACACCTAACCTTTAGGCATTATCAGAGAGACCTCAACCGCTCTGCTGCTCTCAGAGGTTTTGCTTGTTTGTTAATCAGCTTCTCAGGCCTCAGTATTGAGGTGGAGGCACATCTCATGCAGGTTTGGTGTCTTGTTTCTCTGTGGTTTTTTTTCAGCCCTAGTGTGCCTGTGGATGTTGGCTGTGAGCCCACCCAAATCCTGTGTGTCCTCGTTGCTGCAGGCTCCCAAGGAAGCTCTAGAAGGAAGTTCCCCTCCCCCCAGCTTCTGCTGATGGTGCAGGTCTGCCAGCAGATGCTGGAGGCTGTGACAGAGGTGATGGAGTACCTGTTGTGCTCCTGTCCCCTGCCTAATCAGCTGCAGCCTTGATGAGAAGCACAGTCCTGTGGCAAAAGCTCAAAGGTGGGGGAGCAGAAACCCTCAACCTTACTATAAGTTTTCGGTGTGACCATCACAGAAATTTACTGAATTGCCTTGGGTTCCTCATTGCAGGGTGCAGCTACTATTTCCTTGATCTCCTGTGTTGTGTGTTCCTGGGGGGTGGGCTACGTGAATGTGCTTGGAGCCTGCTCCGAGTTGAAAGAGCATGTCTTCTGCATCCACGCAAACAAGACAGGCAGGATGAGTCCCTGTGCAGTGTCTCCTTGTCCCTCTTGAGCCAAGGGAGAGAGATTTCCCCCCTTTTCAGTCTGGAGACCTGTGATCTCTGCATTCCTGTCCCCCTTGGAGCAGATCGGTGCTGTGACAGTGATGTGTTTAAATGACCCCCCCCATGGCAACATCACTTGGGGCTTTTTTGTGATCCAGACTAATGTGACACGAGCATCACATTAACAAACTGAATGTGGCTGAGATGTGCCATGAGCAGCAGAGCAAGTCTGGCTAATCCAGCACCCAAACTTAGCCAAGTTTCCTGATCCAAACTTGTATCTCACATCTTAACCTTTGGACCTCCCTGCTCCTGTCAGGAAAGCGGAAGGGTGATCGTTATGTTTGATTGCCTACATTAAATGCCTCGCTAATAAAGGAGACACTCTGGAACTATCTGACTTTTGCTGTCTGGGGTCACTTAAGCTGAGCTCTTGTCTTAGAACGAACTGTATGAGCAGCTTTTTATCGGAGTCCTGAATGGAAAGGGAGGAGGGAATTCTTCTTCCCTCATGCTGAGATGGATTGTCCCCCACCCACAGCTAGCCTGTGGAGATGACAGTACTGCACCTCTACTGCTCTACCCCCATCTTGAAAAACAAGGGCAAAAAAACCTGGTGTAGCACCTTTCCCTGGAAAAGGTAGAACTTTGGAGGAGATGTGATCTGCAGCATGTTGTATACAAGTGAGAGAGGATGGATAGGGACTGTCCAGGGAAGCTGGGGAAGCCAAGTTGGTACTAACCAAAGGGTTCCCCAAGATACTCCTGTCCCAGTTCAAGCCCAGCCAGAGCTGCTGTCCCTGCGGAGAGGGGTCCCTCTCACTCCTCTCACTTCTCCTTCGAGGGACATGAGCCATCCTCAGATGAGAGCTCCCTATTTCTCTTTGGAGCTGGTTAGCTCTCTGGAGGGTGAGTGCTGTGTGAGCAGGACCAGACAGGGCTCCTTCTCTCCCAAGATACTCACTTGTCTGCTTTATTCATTTGTCTGCTTTTCTGCTGCTGGCCAGCAGTTTCCACCTCTGTCCACCAGATCCCAGTGTTACTGGTTCACTGTCTGGACCTCTCCTCTGTAGTGTGACAGGAGGTGTGCTGTGTGCACCGCCTCATTCCTCGAGACCACAGCTCAACAGCACCCATA
Organism: Corythornis vintsioides; assembly: GCA_025447755.1. NCBI lineage: Eukaryota > Metazoa > Chordata > Aves > Coraciiformes > Alcedinidae > Corythornis > Corythornis vintsioides. The sequence continues at coordinate 20,021 of JAOEGS010014738.1, read as the reverse complement.
ATATTATTTTGCTCTCAAAGCTGTCCTTTTAAAAAGTCTCTTATCCATTAAATGTTAAAAGAAAAAATATTGAAAACTAAAGGCATTACCAAAGCAATTTTTGAAAATTCCCAGCTGCAGATGCCCTGTTTCCTTATCCATTTCTCTGCTGTAAAAAATACCTTTGTGTCAGGATTTAAAGCAAGCAGGAAGCTGAACAGCCAGACCCTATTTCCATTGCAAATTCTTCTCCGTGAAAACGCCTTGGATGCGTTTCCTGAAACCAGCTTCCTAATTTTTCCCTGTCAGCAGTGGTTTGGGAGGAGCAGGGAAGGATGGAGGGGGAGAGGAGAACGGAAATCTTACAGGGATGCACTTCTTGACTATAGGGTGTGGTATTTTTTGGCCCAGTGTGCATCGGTGGTGCTTGGGTTGGGCCTGGCCCTTTCCTGAAGTATGTACAAGGCCACCTTATACCAATGGCTTCCTCTTTTCCCATGGGGAAGACGGCAGCGGGGCTCAGCCTGCCTCTGCTCCCAGCCCTACCTGCATCTCCAGCTGCTTATCCGCACATCAGAGCGTCCGCCTGCACCAGCTGCCTGCGCCCGTGACCCAGTTGTGATTTCATTAGGATAATTGGAGAGCTGGGTGCATCCAGCACTCTGAGCTTTCCCGCTTGATGTACCCTGGCTCCTCAGTCATCTCTGCCCAGGGAGGCTGGGCTGGGAGCAGCTGCCAGCTCTGACAGCCCAACACAAAGACCCAGCAGGAGACCAACGGCTTTCCCATCCAGAACCTGTACTGGAAGCTTTTTCTCTCATGTGAAGATCCCAGATGGGAAGTTGCATTGCCTGAAATTAGTTCCCAGCTTTACCACCCACTGACAGCTTTGGGCCGGTCCCTTAGCTTGTTCACATCCCCTTGGCCTGTCTGTACAGCAAGGAGGACAGTGTTCCTGCTCATGCATGGCTCCCACCCTCAGGTCCAGCACTGGGTGCTCCATCTCTTGCAGCTTGGTGGTGAGATCAGTTTGTCCTTTGTCATGCTGTTGCAGCAGAGCCAGGTGACTGTGACCTGCTGTAGCTTGATGGCAGGGCTGGTGGGTCCCAGGAGAAGCTGTACCTTTTCCTGACAGTTTGTCCTTTTGTCGCCAAGAAGACGAGGCAGAAGACATCAGGCACCTTAGGAAACTAGTCTGGAGACAGCATCTCTTGTAATCCCACCCCATTACTGGGCAGCATCTGGCACAAAGCCTGACATTCTCTGTCCCTGTTAATAGCTGTAATTACAGAGATCCACTTACCCTGGCACTACGTGCTCGTCTGGTCCAAGCTTCTACTTCATCCTACTTATATCTTGTGGGAAAATCAATACAATTTGGTACCAAGTCTCGAGATTGCTCAGAGCCTGGGTTTGTGGTTGCCTGCCACACATTTGAGCTATTACAATTATTAGTATCTGTAATGTGGGTCTTGTTTTAAACCTTCCTGGGTGCCCGTCCATTTCTTCAAGGTGCATCACTCTGCCTTTTACCCCCTCCATTTACATTTACAGATGGGATTTTAATGCAAACAAAGGTGAAAAGCTGCCTCTTCTTCTCCTGAGCTCCACCTCAGCCTCTCCGTTGCACGGAATATGTTCTTAATTTGTTTTTCTGAGGGCTGGAAGGCCTGGGAGAAGCCTCATCAGCAGGGCGGGTGGAGAGCTGCCAGCCCAGGCGGGGAAGCGGCTGCCTCTGAACCACCTGCTCAGCCCTGGGAGGCTGGAGAGGAGATGAAAGCGGAGGAGCCCTGGCAGTTTCAGTCTTCTGCAGCGAGAGATTTTCCTCCCTCACAGCATTTCCCACAGGCGTTGGCAGACTCAACACTAGGTCCTAAGTCCTGACTGCAAAAAAAGAGCTCAGATTTTATTTAATTAGCCCCCTTTGTCCCAGCCTGATTCATGGTGTGTTCCTGCCTCCATGCATCTACTTCTACCAGGCTTTCAGACAAAGCTTCTGTCTCCTCTTCCCTTACTCTAGCTCATCTAGAGTCAAGCAGCACTTAAGTCTTAGATCATAAATAATGGACATAATTTAAAAAACTGTCCTTGTCTTCTTCAGACCTCTGGCCCTGCCAGATGTGGACAACTGGTGTTGTCAGCTAGTGACTTGGGTGCCAGCCCAGGTGGTCTCTCCCATCTGCTGGTGGCTTTCTAAGGGTCTGTGGTAGTTACCTTGTAAGACTGGCTCTTCTGCAGAGACTGTTGTGGGAAGGGTTCCTTGCCTTCAGGGACAGGGTAGAGTGGTGATGGTGGGAGGTGAAGATCCCACTGATTTGCGAGAACATCCCAGCCAGAGTTTTCTGTGGGCGTGCTGCTCCCCGTGCACGTGCATGATGCTGGAGACATGGGCAGGAGAAGTCCTGGTTTATAAGCTCCTGTGATACAGGGGCTGCTCGCCTTTTTTGGAGTACAGTGATTTTGGTGGCTTGTATTGTCTGGGGGCAGGGGGCAGCTTCTTCACCCAGTGGGAAAGCTCTTGGCTAGCTGGTTTGTTCTTTGGATTTATTGTGTTCCTCAGTTGTGCAACTTGTTTGCTGGTTTGTGTGGGGAAGGCAGAGCTGCCCACCAGTCATTTTATACGAATAAACTGGCAACAGAGAGCTTTTTTAAGAATATTTGAGAGGAAAAGCAAGGATGGTGTAGCAGGACCCACTTACTGGTAGCAGCCTTTTACTCAGCTGTCAGATAGCTGAAGCAGGACCCAGGGAACAGAAAATGGGTGGCAGCTGTGGTGAGGATGGTGCTATCTTGTTTTCCTTTGACCTTCCATCTCTTCTGGAGAGGGAAGACGAGCAGGGACTTCCCAAGGTCTTTGTGGTTGGGTAGTCTCTGGCAGGGTGCTTGCATTGCCAGAGGTGCTTCAACTGGAAACTGTGCAAGGGCTGGGCCTGGTGGTGCCTGTTCCAGACCTTGTGCAAAGCTGTGGCTTGCACCTCACTGCTGGGACATGTCCATGGCTGCTGTGGAGAGGCGAGCCCTCTCTTCAGACCTGCCTGCTCTTCAAACCTGCCCGCGGCTTTCTGCTCTTCTTCCTCCCAGGTTTCTCCTTGAATGTGTGTGTGTGCCTGTATTCTGAGCCTCCCACATGATGTCATTCCTTACCCCTTTCCTTTTTTTTTTTTGGCACAAAAAAATATTGTGCCCGGTCTCTTTGGACAGGCTGCCTCTCCCTTCAGGTCTTGAAGAGCTTGCAGAGGTTGGAAGAAGCAATTCTGTTCCTCTTCAGCTTTTTTTCTTTCCTTTTAAATTTTTCTCCAGATAGGAGACACTATCTCCCAGTTGTTTCTCCAAAGCTGGGCCAGAATTTGCAACTTTTATTCCATCTTTGGCATCCCTCTCTCTTTATTCGTCTGTGGGCTGCATTGTCTGAGCTCTGTGGGTATGCATCCAGCAAGCCAACAACAAGCATGTTCAGTTAGATTTGCAGCCCATTTGTTAATTTAAAAAAGTAACAAGTAAATTTAAACGAAGCTCTGGGTGGGCTGCGATTCTTAACAGCATCAGCTTGCCAGCCTTGTTTCCCTCAGCCTCTTGCAGGCCACAGAGAACATCAGTGTTTTGGCCCTTGAGTGAAAAGGGAAAGTGTCATTTCACACCTCTGGAGAGGTTCCTGCAGGTCCACTGGGGGCTGTGTTTTGTCACACATGGTTGCCCATGAGCAACTGGAGGAGTCTGGGCAGTCACTGGGATGAGCCACCAAGGTTTGCCTTGTTTGAGATCACTGAGTAGGATCCCAGGCTTGCCAGCCTGGTGGACTTGCAGCATTTGTGGTCTAAGGGCTTCTCAGTTCCTGTGGACAGAGCTTTTGGAGGAAAGGGTGCCCAATCTGAGATGTGTCCAGGGAGGTTTGTGGAAGGCAACCAGCCTTCTGATGCCTTTACGTGCAGAGACTCCTGATGGACAGGTAAAGGGTAAATGTTCAGTAATTAATTCTGGTAAAACTTCTGTCATATGGTGGTGCTGTGAAAGCTGTCTCCTGGCTTGTGTAGTTGGCTTGGCGTCCATCCTGGAGGAGAAACAAGGCAATGGGAGGAGAGTGCACAGAGAAAGTTGGAAACCCACTGCAAATCCCTTCAGCTTGCAGAAGCACCTGAGTTTTTTCTTGAAATTCCAGTGGTGTGATGGGAGGTACCAATGGGGCCAAGCCCCTTGAGTTCTCACTTCTGCTACTGCTGAGTTTCTGGAGGATTCACAACCAGGTCTCCCAAAGCACCTTTGTGCCTGCAAATTATGTTCTGTGCTGGAGAAGATGGGCAGTGAAGAATGTCAGGTGGCTCTTTGTAGGACAACAGCTGGGCCTCTGGGTTGCACCTGTAACTGTGGTGCCTGCACCTGGATGCCTGCACCTGCTCTAGGTCTGCACCAAGCCTCTCAGTCCCTGCTTCTGCAGGCAAGGCCTCTGTGCTGCCCAGCGGGTGCTGGCAGGGCACAATATGGGGACTGTGCCTTCTGCCCTCACCAGCACTTTCAACCCCTCTCCGCATGACTGAGGTAGGGTGCTGGTGCCCACTGGGGCTGGGCACTCGCTCTCCTGGCTTCCTGCACAAGCCTGGCAGATGTTTCTTGTTTGCAGAAGCCGCGTGGATCTGGCTACTGGGCTGGGAGCAGCTGCCGCTGCCAGGCGGAAGAGTTCGGCGAGGCTTTCCTAGACAGCTTTGAATGGGAGCCAGGAGCCCTCGCTACAGGAGAAAATCCACGAGGTCAGGAAATGGAGCAGCAGCAGCTCCAGCTCACGCTGGGACTGTTGGCTTGGCACGCAGACCCCAGCCCCTCTCTTCCCGAACGGCTGCTCTCCTCCTCCCTGCTATGCTCAGTGCCGTGGTCAGCAGCCCTGCCAGGCTTTTGGGGGTTGAGACGGTTGAGTACCGCAGAGGTGATAAACTTGGATAGGAAGGGAAAGCACCAGACGGTGACCTGGGTCAGGCTTTCAGATCTTGAAGAGCTTGCAGAGGATGGAAGAAGGGCTGTTCCAGCCCAGAGCGGGACTGTGAGGCTGCGCTTCACTGTTTCACTTTGTTATTTTGTGGTCAGCTCTGTCTGGGCTCTGCATTAGCTGATGAGAAATAGAAACTCTTGTTTATCCTCCTCTGGAAATCTTCACATCAGGAGAAGCTTTCACATGAACCCAACAGGCTGTGAACCTCCATCGGTTGTGTCCCCAGAGTGAGTGCAAACACTTGGGGTGTCTGTTACCATCTCCCTGGCAGAAGCCCCACTCTCTCTTCCCCGTCTTTGTTTTTTAGGAGAGCCAGAAACATTGGCTCTGGGATAACTGTTCCTTGAACCAGCTAGCATGGTGGTGGTGGTGATGCTCATGTGGCGCTGAGGAACAGCCACCCCTACATTGAATCCTATGTGAGCACCTTGCTCTTCCTGAGTTCAGGACCCAAGAATGTGGTGGGAGCTCCAGGGTGGTGTTGGGCCAGCAGTGTCGGTGGAGACAGTCAGTCGGCGTTTGCTCCTCAGTCCCTGTTCCAGCCTGTCACTGTCCCTTGTGGTAATTATCTCTTCCCATCCAAGGGAGATGAGAAGCCTGGAATGGGGAATCTCTTTTGTCCCCTGAGAAGCAGTTTATGTGAGAAGCTCCTATGCGTGAGGGCGTGTGTTAATGGAGCAGAGCAACCTGCACGTGGTCAATTAGTTGTCTCCTACAGCCATGCTTTCATCCTGCACTGTGCCTCAGCTGTCAGAGCAGAGAGACATCAAGTTCTCCTGGGAAGCAGTTTAGGTATGGACCTGGGGTATCATGTTATTTGCACCTCATTTCCCCCACCATCACCACTTTTCCAGCGTGTTTAACAACCTTCAGCTTCTCCAGCAGTGGAGAGGGCACAACAGACAGAGGTTTGTGCTTTGGTTTATGCTCTGGTTCTTCTTTTGCACCCCATCCCTCACCCTGCTTCAGGATCCTGGATTCTGAGAAGGGCCTGGGCTGCTTTTGCCTTCCTGCAGCAGCTGGGACAGGGGCTGTGGTGAGACGTGGTTGTGTCTGACCACTCCCAGCATCAGGGGAAACCACCAGAGTGGTTTAAGGTTGTGGTGAGGTAGGGATTGAAGGCAGGGAGTTCTGACCTCCCTTCCATTAGATCTTTGCTGCATTAGCAGATGCATCCTGGCTCTGGAGCAGCCTTTGCTAGCACAGTTTGTACCAGTTCCCAGACTTTTGGGAGCAGGGCTGCTGAGCCTGGAGAGGGGGGTGGAAGGTTGTGACTATCTGGGAGGTGTCTGATCCATGTGCAGTGGAGTTGTGGCTGCCTCAAATGGTGACTGGCCAGGGGAACCATGAGCTCATCTCTCTGCTGCATTTTGGTGGCTTCTCTTGAGCTCAGATGCAGACGAGTATCTCACCCTGGGGTGACTTTCAGTGGGTAGGGGTTGCAGTCCAGGATGGGTGGATTTCTCTTTAAACCTTCAGGGTTTTGTAACCTTCCTGAGTTAAGGTTCCTCTTTCTTGGTGGAGCTGGAGCAGAAATTTCAGGGTGGGGTTGGGGTGTCTGGGGTGAATGTTCTCCCGTTGAAAGGCCATGGCAAGTACATGGCATTGTAGAAATGTGGTTTGCTCATCCTGACCCTAATCATAATTTCCAATTAGCACTTTCTGTGATGTCATCTCTTGCTCCCCTGTGGGACCTGCCAACTTCATCTGGGTGTCCTTTCGTGGCTGTCTTCCCTCTTGCAGTGGCCAGCACAGGGGGAGGCTGGAGGACAGGCAGAGGGTGTGGATTTGTCACCAGCTCAAGCCTGCCATGTGGTTTGAGGTTTAACGCAGCCTTCAGGGTGAAGATACGGAGCTAACACTGTATTTAGGGGGGGCTGGGATGTCACTCATGGGCATTACAAACTGTGTTGGCCAAGGCTGTTAAATTTTATCTACTGATTTTGGATCACCAGCTTGAAATAAGGCAAATTGGAGAGAGTGCTGAGCACTTCTGAAAAAAACAGACCTCTTAAATGGTTTCCTTTAGAGTTTACTTTGGATTTACACAGCCTGTACCTCTGTTTTCTTATTGGTAATGCTCCCTCAGCATTTGAAGCTTGCTCAGGGAAGGTGTGAAGTTTGCATCCAGGCTGTGAGGCTGAGAGATTGTGGCACATCACAGGACAAACGTAGTTTTGTGTTCAGTTTAGTGGATTATTTTGCCTGTTTTAAAGGAGTGTTAATTACTAACAGAGGGTGTTAAGTTAAATAGCTCTGGATGCTGCATTTCCCTGCTGTACTTCTAGACCAAACTTCAAGGTGACACTGTCTCATGTTTGAGACCCCAGCACATTGGACCATAAAAGCCAAAGATAGGGGGAACCTGGAGGCACAGGGCAGGCTGACAAACTGAAATAAATGTCATTTTCTATGTCCAGATTCCCAGGGTAGTCAGTGTGCTGAGTGGGAAGAAGGTAAGAAAGCCCTTGAGCCACAGGGGCCATAGACCAACTCCCTGTTCCCAGGCCAGGCTTGCCTGAGTGCTATGTCTGCAAGCTTCTGATGAGAGACCAGGGTGGTCCTGGAGCAGAACACCCTGCAGTGGCAATTTCATGGACGATTTCATAAAGCTTCATTAAAAGCACATTGCATCCTTGATGGTGGCTTACTAGTTTTCACCCCAGAGAGTGAGGGGGTGGCTCTTTGCCACTCAGAATAGCACTGAAGTGGCTTTACCTTGTCTCAGCTTCGATCCCTGCTGAGGTCAAACAGCTCAAAAGGCCATTACAACCTTACAGGGTGCATCGCTTCACCTCTGCCTTGCAGAATTAGGTGTCTCCATGTCGCAATGTGCCAGATCCCAGGGCTCTGTATCTTCACCTTGCAGCATTTGGAAACTCCTGGAATATACAGAGAACATTGGAAACACTCAATACCCGAGGAATGAGGCTGTGCTTTGCAGATTTCTGCCGTTCCCAGCAGAAAATGGGGGCTGACCACTCAGCCCCTCAGCAGAGCCCACGGTGATGATGAGGGACCCCCGTCCTAACGCACAGCTGTGTTTCTCCTTGCAGGTGGTGCTGCTCCTGGCATTCCTGAGCTGGGGTCGGCTGGAAGATGACCGAATACAAGCTGGTGGTGGTGGGAGCTGGTGGTGTTGGGAAGAGTGCGCTGACGATACAGCTCATTCAGAACCATTTTGTTGATGAGTATGACCCCACGATAGAGGTAAGTGGCTCTGGACCATGGGGTCATGCTGGCTCTCTGCCTGTGTTTTCCTCTACCCTTCTCCACCTTGCCTCCAGCCCAGAGCATGCTCAGCTGGATCTCAGGACTGAACTCGAGCAGGGTTGTTCCTCTGCTCGCAGAGCTGTTCTGAGTTGCTACGCGCGCGTTCAGAGGTCACAGTGACCGACTTGTGTCTCCTGCAGAAGGACAGCGGTGCCAGCCGAGGAGGGATGGCAGGAGCAGGCAGAGCTGCACAGGGGCTGCCTGGCTGCTCAGAAGTCCTCCTGGCTGATGAGATGACAGCGTGGGGAGGGGTTAAAGGTTTGGGATTGGAAAGCCATTTTGTGCCTGTTCTTCCGTTTCTCCTCCTGTGAAATCAGAGTAAATATATTGACTTCTCACGCAGGGTGTTTTGAGATTTACTGATGAGATGGGTTTTATTGGAGCTTGGTTGTATTATGAATGTCCTGCAGTTTGAGTGAGATGTGCTGAGCGGCTGAACTGTTCTGATTCCCAGAGTGCTGCCTCTGCTCCATCAAGGAGTTAAAGGTCGATGTATGGATCTCGTTAGATGGTAGCACCAGGCTGTCTAGCTCAGCAGGCAGGGACCCTGTGCTCCTGTAGGCTGTGGAGAGAGGGGGTCTTGGAATTCAATATCCATTACACTATTTTTTATTAGCGTTTTTTTAAAACTTTTTAAAACGTAGGCCATTCTCTGACTGCTTTCACTGTTGCTAGTGAGATGCTAATTACTCCCTCCATACTTACACCTTCATTCGGGGAAGATGTGGGCAGCAGCCACTGCTTTGCATGAGGAACAAGTCCACCCTGGGAAGGCAAATTACAGCTCTGTCACAGCTCTCGGACAATACCCTCCCTGTCTGCAGTCCTAAAGGATTCTCTACCAGATGTGTGTAAATGCAGCTGTGGCTGCTGCAGTTATTATTATAATAATGGCTAAAAGGCCCCATCTGGGATCAGAAATCTATTCTGGTAGGTGTTGTAAGTGTAGTCCCCACCCTGTAGAGCTTACAACTTAAATAAACAAGCAGGAAAAGGCTTGGTAGAAAGGCAGAAATAGTCCTGCAGATGGGAAGGAGTGAAAGCTCCTAAAGCACGTGCTATTACCTCATTTGGTCAAGGTCACCTACAGAGTCCGTGGCAGAGACTAGAACTCCCGAGTCTCAGTGCTGCACCTCACTGAGGGATGCAGTTGCCACCTTCCCCAGCAACTCTCCCCTCCCCAGTAGCATTGTCTGCTTTTCTGAAAAACCTGTTTCAGGCTGGTTTTGGCAAAAGAGCTGCTGGTGGAGAGGAACCCCCCCCCCGGAGAAACATCTGCATGGATGGTCCACTCTCGGACCTTAGTGTGGGCAGAGGCAGCTCTGACCCAATGATGTGTTGGGTTTTGGCATTCTGTTTTGCCTCCAGCTGCCTGGCCTCTGTATGTACCCTGCAGGGAATGTTCTCCATGTAAACAGGCAGTGGGGAATGTAAACCTTGCATGGCATTTCCCAGCACACCCTCCTTGCTTTGCCTGCTCCTGCTCCTGCTGTGCCATGGGAGACACCCATGGCACAGCACTTCTCACTTCCCCAGTTCCCCCCCAGCCTCACTCTGCTCTTCTCCCCTTCTTTTCACTTCCTAAAGCAGCCATGAGGTCTTCTTCACCCCTCTCACATCTGCTGCTTCTCCACCTGCAGGTCCCACTAGCCCTGGTAACTTTGCAGCACCCTTGGTAGTGTCCCACATCCTACCTGGCCATCTTCTCACTCATATCAGGGTGACAACTTTTCATTATGCTTCATTTTATGGGGATTTAGGATGGAGAGAGAGTTACCTGCCAGCCATCCAAATGTGACCAACAAACCACCCTCCTGTGACTAAGCTGCTTTGGATCATGCCCAGGAGCTGACTCTGACTGTCCAGTCAGCTAACAAACAGCACAGCAGTGCTGGGATGAGCAGGATAAAAGGGGGGAAGAGTCTGTGCACATGGAGCAGAGGTTTTACCTGTCACTCCAGTGAATCTGGTGCAGGGTGTGCTGCAAAGGGGTGAGTGGCTCGAGGTGTGCTGAGATTCTCCTCAGGGCAGGAGGGGTGAGTTTGTCCCTTGTTTAGGGCAGAAACCCTGAGTGAGGGCCCGCTCCCTCCCACCCTCTCGATTCACTGGTGCAGATGTCTGGCTCTGGAACCTGGCACTAGCTGACCTGCACTCGCATGTGGGCTCTTGGGCTGCTGAGGAACCTTCAGACCTTCCTTAGGGAATGGGAGAGCCAAAGCACCAAGGAAACATGCTACTGGTGGCAGCCTATGGTGACTGAGCAGGGATGGAGTAAAGAAGTCAGACTGTTGAGAAATTCTTTGGTTTGTCTTCCAGCTTTTTTTGGTAACAGGTTTCCCAAACCTCTGATCATATCCTGACCGTAGCATTTAACAACTGAACCTCTTGGCCTGGTCCACCAGCATCCCTCTGGAATTCTGAGTTACCTGGGAGTATGGCAGGGGTGGCTGAGCCACCATTCTGGGCATCTCTGGGTTCAGACAAAGCTGGGCACAAAGCAAAAGCAGGGTGGGGAGCATCTTCTGCCTTTCCTCTGTGGCGAGCTGGCTGGCCTCGCAGGCTGCCTGCTGTTGGTGAGCTGAGCTGAGGTGTGGGATCACTGCTCTGTTGGCATCCTGTTTGCTGGTGAGACCTCCTGCAGTGGGGTCTGGATGAAAGGGGATGTGACGAGACGTGTGCAGCCGGGGCATGGGCTGGCAGGATGCTCTGCTGTGTAGGGAAGGCCTTAAGGTCCACTTTGCCAGTCCCTGCCAGGCGCTGAGACCCCAGAGCTGGAACCAGTGCTCTTCTTCCTTGCACCAAGGAGACTCCAGATATGTTATTGATCAGAAAGGGGAGCATATCCCTGCAGGGCAGCCTGCCAGTTTCCTTCAGAGTGGTTGACTGGAAGTCAGCCCATCACTCTGTGCTTATTCCCAGTAGGTCAGCAGTCCCCTTTTTGGGAAGGCAGAGCTGAGAAGGTCAGGGCAGAGCAGATCTCATCTCCTCTGATTTCATGGCCCTCTCCTTCAAGGTGAAGAAAGACTTTAATTAACCCTGTTAGATTATGTTGTTTAGTAATGAACCAAAGGGTGGAGGCTGCATTGGCCCCATTCTCTTTCCATGCTGCTGCTGGTCCTGTTGGTGACCTTTGCTGTGTCAGCTGTTTGTCTGCAGACCTGCAAAGCTCATCTGATAACATTGTTCTGGTCGTTGGAAGAGCAGCAGACGTTTGAGTTAATTTTAAACCACAGCCTCTGTGAGTGGCTGCAAAGCGCTGTCATGGTCACGTTGCTGACTTGCACCTTCTTCATACCTTTGGTTTTGGCTTCCTCCTCTTGCTGAGAGCCAAGGACACTGTGCCGTACCCAGGGGATGGTTCTTGGAGAGGGATGAGGCTGGTCCTCCATGCAGGAGCTGCCCCAGCAGTATCTCTGCTGGTGAGACTGGGCATGCAGGGGAGGCGTGGTGCTTTGAGGACCCTGCCTTGAAAATTAAGGGATGCAAACAGAGATATGCCAGAGTGATTTCCAGGGCTTCTCATATCTGTAGTAAGTTGTGATTGTCTCTGCTGCAGGGAAAACCCCCAACTTCAAAGGATCTGCCTGGATAGTCCCTACCTCTCCCTGAGCCCTCTGGGCACAGACTGGTTGTGGGAAACACCCTCTTCACAGCGTTAATTTTTTTTTTTCTCATGCTTGAAGAAGAGGTTTACCATCAAGCCCAGTTTGCAGCCTTACTGGTGGCATATTGCCTCTGGTGCCTGACCTGTATTGGAGGTGTGGGTTTCCAGGTGAACATCCTTCCTGCCTGGCAGATGGTGCCTGGAAGCACTGACTGGCCAGAGCAGCCTTTCCTAGGTGTGTTTTCTGGGTGCCCAGCACCTGGGCTGGGTGGCAACAGAAAGGATTAGCTGGGATTGAATAAATCTTAGGACAGAAGTTGTGAAGGGCTCTGTGGTGTGGCAGAGACAAAGCTGCCTCTGGTCAGCTAAGGCAGGGCTGGGGAGGGGGAGAGCGAGCTAGGGACTGGCTGCTCTGTGGCTTTGCCGGAGAAGGGGAAACCTGCTCAGCTGCTCCCTTTTTCTGTTGTGGTTTGGTTTTGGTTGTTTTTTTTCTTCTTTTTCCTTTCCCTCTCATTTTTTGAAACAGATTGAGTCGTCTATTTAATGGGAGCTAAACCCAAGCAGAGTGTGACCAGGTATCTTCCCCAGGGATGCACTTTCTGCATCCCTTTGCTTGGCTTGACCTGAGCTCTCCCTTAAGACATCTCCTTCCCTTTTTCCCTCCACTCCTGGCCTACAGGATTCTTACCGAAAGCAAGTTGTCATCGATGGAGAGACCTGCTTGTTGGACATCTTGGATACTGCCGGGCAAGAGGAGTACAGTGCCATGAGAGACCAGTACATGAGGACGGGGGAAGGCTTCCTCTGCGTCTTCGCCATCAACAACACCAAGTCCTTTGAAGATATTCACCAGTACAGGTCGGTATCCCGGGAAAGGCCCCTTACCCCTGCAGCATCCTGCCCTCCCTTTTAGACCGGTGGATGCACTGGCTGTCAGCAAAGACAATTAGCTCAAGTGGCCATTCCCGGGGGAAGAGGCGGAGCAGACGGCTAATGTCAGTGACTCCAATAAAAGCCATCCAAAGGGATTGCTCGTGGCCCTCGGGGACCCGGTAATGCAATGTTTAAGTGTTTATGGTGACTAAAGAGAGAGCCGATCCTCTCTGACCCCCTCCCTCCCCTCCCTAATTAATGGAATTGCTTTGTTAGTGCCATCGATCTCAGCGACTTCTGCTGGGCCTGGGAGAGGCTGGGAAGGGCAGGGAGGGCTGCTTACCCTGCTGGCAGCAGTCGCGGCCCTGGCCCCTTGGAGCTTGCTCTCAGCCGGGACCGAGTCACAGCAGCAGGGCAGTCAGAGCCCTGGTGAGGGGACTAGCCCAGGAGGATGTACTGGGGTGGGCAGTTGCAGAGCAGGGAACCCCTAGCCCTCAGCTTTGGCTGTGCCCTGCATCCCACTTCTCCCCCTCGCTGCCTTCGCCGCTGGAGAGCTGAGGAGCTGTTGGAAATGCAGCAGGAGCCTTCCCCAGCCACCTTGATGCTTGCTGAGGGAGGGAATCTCTGCTTTATGCCTTTCCCTGAGGCTTGGCTGTGAGGGAGGTGCTTGCAGAGGGTGCAGGAGATGGGTCTGCCTGTCCCTGCTTGCCCAGTGCCCACCAAGGGACCCTGTACCCCAATCCCTCATCATAAACCTGGATCCCAGATAATCCTGTAGCTCCAAGCACAGGCACAGCCTTTCCTTGCTCCCTCTGAGCTGTTGAGCTGTCTCTGTCCTCAGCTGTCAGGCGTGTTCAGTGACATAACGCCACGGTTGGACTAATTTGTCTTGTTTTAGCTGAGTTGGAGGACAAAGGCTGGGATTTTCCTAAAGCACCTGCGGGATCGAGCTGCGTTCATCCTTGTGCCAGGGCTGGTGCCTGTGAATCACTCGCAGGATGGCTCCATTTCAATCATGGTTTTAATCATGATGTAAATCACCAGCTTTCATCTCACTTCGTCTGTGCTCTTTGTGTTTGCACTTTGAGAAGAACATTCCCCAGAGAAATGCTGGCTCTCCCTGGTTAGGAGCCATTAGGAAGGATCTCTTTCCAGCTAAGTGTAGCCCATGCACTAAATTTAGTGCTTCTGTGCACTGCTCAAGATGCTACATGGAACATTGAAGTGACTTTATGGCATATCATAGAGTCAGCCTTCATTTTCTACTACATTAAAAAAAGATGATCGATTTTTTCTGTGTGATACATGTCCACCTGCTTCTGGATGAAAATTTATATTCAGTTATAATGCAGAAATCAGCATTTCAGATAACTGTTAGTTCAGGTTTTTGTTAGTTAAATAAAACCACATTCAATGTGCTGGGTGCATGAGCAAGAAAAAAAAAGCTGTTTTCTGGTTTGCATCTGAAGTTAAATGATTTCTTAAGCAAAGGAAGTTGCTGTCTATCAGGAGGGAATTGAATGGATTGTTTGTGGTCATCATGGCCTGTAAGATTTTTAGAAGTGGTAGGTCTCATCTTCACCCACCCAGTTTTATAGCTGAGGCTGGAATGGAGTAAGCATTACAGCTTATTTGCTTCCCAGTTAGTTTCTCAACTTTGAGTGACCTGAACTAAACTGAGAGGAGGCAAGAACTGCCTGAGCATCTGCAGGAAAGGTTATGACTGCCAAAAGCTGCTTTATCAGCTCAGCAAATTCTGGTTGCAGGTGATTCTTTTATTTTTTAATGCACATTCAGGGAGATTATTCAATCTAAAATGCTGGAAAGAACACAGGTAATGGCTCTAGTATGTGTTTTTCTTTAGCTTTAACTATCTTAAACTCAAGTTTTAATACATATTGTCATCATTTGAAATTGTGTTTTGTAAAGAGTCCTATTTAAAGAGCTGTGTTTAGTTTTCATTTCCAGAGGTGCCGTAGCTATTTTGTGGTTCACTTAAGTTCTCCTGAAAGCCCAGCACAAGGTCCTTGGCAGAATTGAAGAGTAGCTGTTAATTCTTGATGGAAAAGTGGGTGGAGTGTCCTGGAGCTGCCCCCTGATGCCCGTTCTCCCTTCACTTTGGCATCTCTTACTCTTGGCAGAGAGCAGATCAAGAGGGTGAAAGACTCAGATGATGTTCCCATGGTGCTGGTGGGAAATAAGTGTGACCTGCCAGCTCGGACAGTGGAGACCCGGCAAGCGCAGGACCTGGCCCGGAGTTACGGGATCCCCTACATAGAAACGTCTGCCAAAACCAGACAGGTAGGAAGAGGCTGTTAAACAAAATCTTCTGCTGCTTCTCTTTGTCTCGTGGCAGGACATGGGGAGACATTACCTTGAAGAGAGATGGGTGCAAGGGCTGGGGTTAGCTGCTTCCTCAAGGCTCAGTGCTCCATCAAAAACATTCCCTCCCCATCCAAGCTTGAGCCTCCAGTCCGGAGAAGTGTGTAATCTGTGCTCTGGCAGCAGTGAAGGGGAGATGCCTTCTCAGGGCTTTCTCTGAAGCTCTAGAAAAACCCTTGTAGTCACCACAGGTCAGCTAAGCCCGGGGGACTTGGCTACCACCACCCATGGGCTATTTTGGCAGAGCTATAGGCAGAATATAGCAGTGCTGGAAGGACCACGTGGGGCTCCTAGAGTAAAAATGTGGAAATGGAGCAGCAACAATTGGGGGTCTGTTGATGAATCTCAAGGACTTAAGAGCTCCTCAGCCTTTTGTTGCTTATTCAATCTCTCTCTCTTCTGGGGACCATACCAAGATCCCCTTTGGTCTTCCCAGCTTGGTTTTGTGCCTTTAACTCTGCAGTCTGCACCACTGGAGGACAGTTCTGGGGAGCAGACCCCTCTCCTCTCCACTGTCCCCTCCTGAAGAGGGCAGCTGCTTCAAGCAATGCTTTTCTTCCAGGGCGTTGAAGATGCCTTCTACACCTTGGTGCGGGAGATTCGTCAGCACAAGCTGCGCAAGCTGAATCCCCCTGATGAGAGCGGCCCCGGCTGCATGAACTGTAAATGTGTGATATCGTGACTACGGTGAGTCTGGGGATCAGGAGATGGGGTGCAGTGGGGAGGCTGGGCAGGAGGCGACTGCAGGTGCCCTTGTCTGCAAACAAATGCAGCAGAAAGAATTTCAGCAATGGGTATTTTTTAATGAAGCACGTTTTTGACTGAAATAGCATTTTTCTATCAAAATGTAGATGAGCCAAATTTCCTGCTTCCCTGAAAAAGTGTATAGGAGGGAAGTTTATTTTCCTCCCTTGTTTTGTGGGACAAAATGCTACAGAACCAAATGCAAAAAAAACCAACTTGTAAGTTTTGTCGTGCTTGTCCTGGGAAAGCTCCTTCCCCTGGTGCCCCTCAGGAAGATGAGCTGAGCTGGTATGGAAGGTGTGGGGTTCACTGTGCATCCACCAGACCAGCCCTAGAATTCAGGTGAGAAGCTGTGTGGGCTCACTGCACTCCTATAAACCACCTTGTCACGAAACTTCGGAGCAGACCCATCTGGCTGTGACTGTCCTGTGCTCCTCAGGAGAGTTCTCCCCATTAGAGAAACCCCTGAGGATACTGGGAGGCTGATGCAATGTTAAGAATTAACCATAAGGGGGCTGTTTTATAAGTGGTGTGCACTGAAGCCAGCATTTTTCAGACTCTCTGTGTTCACTGACCTGTTTTTCTTTTGTTTCCTTGTTGTTTTATTTTTTAATTGTGAATTGGTTTAAATCCTTGCAATCCTGCTGGACAGCAGTAAGGGAGAGCTCTGGTCAGTGTCCCTGCGTGAGATGGTGGCCTTAAGCCAAATGCTGTCTGTCACCAGCTCCTGGCAGAGGTGGAGAGACAGTTGGGTGCACTGGACTATGGGAGAAAAGCCTGAACCAATATGTCCTTAATGACTTTCGGGGAGTCTCCCAAGGCCCAGGACTGGCCCTTTTATGCAACTGCCAGAGTCCTAAAGAGAAGCTCATCCATCCAGAGATGGTGCTGGGGATGACAAAAGTCAAAAAGTCTTGACAAAAGTGGAGGTGGGCAGGCAGCTGGTTTTCCTCTGTTGCTTTTTAAGCCAAAGGCCGTGAGTGTAGCAGAGCTCTTCCCTGAAAAAAAAACTAACCAACCCACAAACAACCCAGAAGCGCTGGCAGCATTCACTTCCTATGAGCAAAAGCCCCTCTGAGCACCCCACCCCTCCACTCCCGGCCGGGGTACGTGAGGGCTCCCGAGGGCCAAGCCGGGGTCTGTACCCAGCACACTTACTGCCGCACAGGGAGGTTTCCCAGATGTTCGTGTCCTCCAGATGTTCAGAGTGTTTCCTCCGGATGGGGATGTGAGCTCGGGGCTCATTTCCTGCTCTGCCTCGCAGCTGACGGCACGGGCTGGGCGGACGCTGCTGCTCCTTCTGTGCCAGCAGCCAGGTCCCCATCACAGCCCAGTGGCCACCACTGGCATGGGCAGTGCCTTCAGAAATGGGCAAGAAGGAGTGGGAAGGAATCTCTTGGAAACACTTCCCTCTTAAGGGAGTGCCCGGTGAGTTGCCCACAACTTTTTCTGCTCAGGCAGAAGCTGGAAACCACCCATCCCAGCTTATTGTAGCTGCAGTGGCCAAGAGCAGAGAGGGAGGAACATCAGGGCACAAAAGGAGAAGCGAGGGCATGCTGGGTTTTGGGGAGGAGAAGGGTAAGTGTGTGGCCAGGGAGATTGGGTTGCATTTGCCCTGCACTCACTGATGGTTGTTCCCATCATCCCTGAAGGAGGGAGAAAGATCTCTCCAAATAGTGCCCTTCCCACAGTGAGGCCTGGGCAGAGGCAGAAGGTCTGGTGAGGTGTCTGTTGCTAACCCTTCACGGTCTGCTGGTTCCCTTCACCACACATGGAGATAGTTTGCTGAGTTGGGTCCAGACCTCCAACCCTTTGATTTCCCTCTGTGGGCAGTAGCAGGGTCATCCCAAACGACTATGGGTGGATAATGGAAACAGCCCCTTCTGGTTCTGAGGGTAAGTGGGTGCCAGTGAGTGTCCTCTTTTGGTTTCAGCTGACTGGATCATGTCTTGGAGAGGCTCCCGCTGTGCAGAGCGCAAGGAAAGCAGTCAAGCGAAGGAAGAAGCGAATGGATTCAGGGGAGGAGGATAGGAAGAGGGGGAGAGGAAGAGAAGGAAGAGGACAGAGGGAGCACAAGCCCCTCCAAGGACTATCTCGCACTTCACTCAAGCCTGCGGCAAACGACTTTTTTGGTTTGTTTGGTTTTTTTTTTCTTTCCCCATCCCCTCCTCCTTTGGTCTCCTCCCACCCCGGCAACTGTACAAAGCCACAGATTGAATCACAGTAAATTATTATTTGATGGTCTCGACAAAACCGTCTCAGTGGCTGTGTCCTCCTTCAGAGGTGCTGCTGCTGGTGGGACAGCAGGGAGGGAAGGGGGTTGAGATTTGCTCTCCATGGGCATGCTGTAGGCTGGGAAGGTAAGGGGGCTGGGGCATCATTCACAGAAATAGCTGTCTGTAGCCCCACCAGCTCACCTGAAACTCTTTGCTGGCCCCAAGTTGTGGTGGGATAGACCAGTCCAAGCCTGTCCTCAACCCTCCCTTGCATACTTTGCCTTCAGCATAGTCTTTGTGGGACATTTTATGGCCTCAGATGCAATGCCTGGAAGGGAAGCAGCATCAAGGAGATCTGAGAGCTAGGTTCACATCTGTTGGTACCAGTTTGTTGCCTCCTTGATACTTTTTTTCCAGGCAGCTTTTTCTGGCATAGCACCTCCAAGTGTTTATGTGCTCCAGAGGTAGAGTCAGGCCTTTCTGCTCCCCTCCAGCACCTGACTAACACTGACACCCGCACAGCACGCACACCGTGGGCTGCTCCAGCAGTGTGTAATGGTGTGCAGATTCTTACCTGCCCTGCACCTGCTTTTAACTGCTGGGGAGTGGGTAGCAAAGCGTTCTCCCGCCCCGTGGACAGCTGCTCACATGAAAGGATTCCAACTTCCAGCTCTTGCATTTAGAGCAGGTGAGTGTTGTGGCTAAGGCTGAGCTATTGGGACACCTGTCTTCACTCAGCTCTGCTCCTCTGGGATTTTTTCTTGGGGGTCTGGCCAGCTTCTCCCCCCATGCCTGGTGCTTGCCTTGCACTCAGCACTGCCTTTCCCAGCTGTGGCACAGGCTTGTTCAGCCGGCACCCGGAACTGAGAGCGGCAGCTTGGCGAGGTGACCCAGCCGAGTGCTGCACTGGCTCGCCCAGGCCTGACCAGGCGCCGGCTTTGGGAGTGGCGAGGGCAGCACGTGAGTGACGTGCCCAGCATGACAAAACCAGTACAGAAACCCTGGTCACCCCCCAGCACAAAGCCACAGCCTGCTGCTCCCCATGAGGGGAGCCTCCCATCCTGCTCCTTGCCCTCTGGCGAGCCGGGTGGCCACAGGATTGAACTCCAGAGCTGCTTGGGGTTAATGACTTTGCTGTTGGCCTGGGCAAGAGAGGACTTGTGCTAAGGGCTTGGTTTTTGTACTCGCCTGCTCCATGGAGCCTCTGTGGGGCACAGCCCCCCCCACAGCTGCAGCTGCCTGGCACCTAGTTCCTGCATGAGAAGGGCCAATCCCAGCTCAAGTGGGAGAAGTTATCCAAGGAAGATATGTCCTGCCTTCAGCTGGACATGCCATTTGCAGGAGAGCACTTCAGAAATCTAGCAGGCTGGTAGAAGCTGGAACTGGAGACTGCAAGCATCCTGGGAGGACCTGGATGATTGGTGGTGGTCCAAGTCTGTCAGGTTGCAGATCAGTCTCATTCCTTCTGTGGATGATACCCCACAGAAGCGAGGCAGCCAGGACCCTTTTGTCAGTGCTGGTCAGTAGCATGGCCATCTCAGGAGCTGGAAGCACCATTGGTTAGGGTTTTATGGCTGTAATCAGGTCATAAGGAGCCTTGACTCAGGTCAATCAGTGTTCAACTGCATACTGAAAGCTGGAGGTAGGTTGGGAGCAAAAGGAGGTACCAAAAGCTTGAGAATGCAGCTCTTCCCCTGAAATCATGTGTCCATCATGTATTAATGCAGCTCTGCATCTTCCTTCCAGGAGCTTTGCTTCAGGACAATCATGACAGATCTTCAATGTGCAGTAAGATGTATCAGCTCTGATCTGATCTTTGGTGCAGACAAAAACCAGACCATTATCAGTGCTCTTTGGTGGAGCTGTTGCTTTGGACTTGGCAGTTTCACTCACTGCTTGAGTTTTCATAGATTCATAGATATTAGGGGTTGGAAGGGACCTAGAAGATCATCTAGTCCAACCCCCCTGCCCG
>JAOEGS010014737.1:32455-49186 GCA_025447755.1 Corythornis vintsioides | reverse complement strand
CCTTCCTTCCTTCCTTCCTTCCTTCCTTCCTTCCTTCCTTCCTTCCTTCCTTCCTTCCTTCCTTCCTTCCTTCCCACAGAAATGCAAAATCATGCCATTTGTGACTTACTGAAATAAAGCTCGGTTTTTGCATGGGTGGTGGAGACACACAAACTTACCACCAATTAGAAAAAAATGCAGAGTAGAAATGTTTCGGTTGCTTTGCCTTATTTTTTTTCTTTTTTTTTTTTTTTTTTTCCTTTAAGCACTGAAGAACCATGGAAGATCTGAGTTGATCTCCTCAAAGTGGTCCTTAATCTATCTTAAGGAAAGTCTTCTACTTGAACTTACTAAGTTCTATGCAGTAAGGAAGGTTCTTACATTCCTTATGTATAAAATAAGCAGGTGTGGATTTGACAGGCAGGTCTGCTGCAGCTGCAGTGTAATGTCCAGAGCAGAAAAAACACTGTCTTTGGACAATGTGGTCCAACCATTCTGTCATTTGATTCAGATTCAAGCTCTGTGATCAACGGGGAAAAGTACTGTGAGCATCTGCATGTCTGAAACCTTGGAAAAGCATCATTTTTTTAAGGCTAAAATTGCTAAAAAAAATCACAATGAATGGAAACAAAAATCTGCTCTTTCTCTGAGGTTAGCTCTATCCTGAACATAGCTTTAGGTCTGACATAAGAAAGTTACTCCCTCTAAATAAATGGGTGGAACCAGAATGGAATTGGCATGTAGAAACCCTCTGTCATTCCAGTGCATTCAAAGGGATTTTTCAGATAGGTAGTGAAGAAGCTGTGACCAAAAATCTTTAGGGAATAGAAAATTATTTTAGGGCACTGGGGAGACTAATTTGGGACTCTGGAAAGCAAGTAACCTCTTCTATCTTGCCAGGCACAGGAAATAATAACAGAGGAAACTGGAGAATCTCAAAGATTAATACCTGGCTTCAGGGCTGGTGCCACAGACAGAGCTTTAGGCTCTTTGATCCTGCTTCGGATCCATGACTTCGAATTCCATGACCTCGGATTGAGGGCATGTATGCAATGCTCACAGCATGGGAAACAAACAGGAGGAGTTAGAATCTATTGTACTGTACACCAGGGAAACCATGATATACTTGCTGTCACAGAAATGTGGTGGGATGATTCTCATGTAAATGTAAAACAGTTTGAATTCAGCAAAATTATGCTTCAATTAATGTATTTTAAAATGTTTTTTGATTAATGTAATTAGAAGTAAGGTTGTAAAGATAAACTAATGGACTAAATATATGTTAGTATGAAAGCAATGAAAACTGTTCTGAGCTTTCAGATCTCCTTTCACTTTTTTTGTCCATTGCTCCAATTCTTTTATCTTCTGTCATTTTTGCTAATTAATACAACTGATAACAAAATAATCAAACAAACCTGAAGCATATTTCACAAAATTAGTCCTAAAAAGTTCTATCTTAGCCAAATTGGGTTATGAAGGGTTCAAAGAAGTTGCTGAGTGCTGAAAACACACAGATCCAAAACAACCAGAGTGATTGATTACCTTGCCAGTGAATTTAAGAGAACAAAGGGCCAGAGTAAAGTGTGCAGAATAATTTTTGAATTAAAAAATAAATAAAAATCAAAACAGATGGCTGTGAAGTAAGAAACGTGTGTTCTGAAACGGCTACTGGAAAAATGATGCTTCCCTTTGTTCTCAGTGAAGGCCTAATAAAGCTGTTTATGGTCCTTAACTGAGGCATTCCACAGTCTTGGTGACAACCTCTGCAAGGAGAACTGAGTAGCCAGCTCAGACAGGCTAGGCAGAGTCACAGTGTAAACAAACATAACTAAGTTAGAGTTAGCTTCTTTCTTCAAAATACTGTTCATTTTCAAGACCACTTTCCATTTCCCATTTCCCAATCTGCACCCACATAATACTGTTGAAAACAAGTTATACCTGTGTTTGCAGAGGGTGTTTTTTTCTCTCTTTGAGGGCAATTTTGTACCTACTTGACTTGCAAAGGGCTATGAGAAATCCAATCAACCAATGCTATCTCCACCAAGAGGCAGGGAAAAAGTTTGACTGCAAGAACATCTTAGCTTCCTAAGCACTTAGAAGTTACTAGTCCTTAACACTTTCTGAGTTCATTTGCATAAAATGCACCCCTTTCCTTCTATTTCTTGCCTTGCACATTTGATTATTTTCATACTGCATATTAGACCACTAATAAGGTACAAATTTCGGATGATCTAATCTAATAAGCACACAAAGTTTAAGAGGACTGAACCCCCCTGGTTTCCTAATCATCTTCATTGCCTCTCTGTTTTAGTGCAATCAAAAGTAATGATGATGGCTGATTTTTCCTCTTGAAAGTTAATTTTTTAGCTGCAAAAGTTAGTAAAACTCACCTTGGATAGGTCATAAGGAAAATATCAGTCTCAATAAACACTAAGCTAGAAACAGGTTGACATAAATTATCAGACCTCTGGAAAACATCTGTAAGCAAATTGTGAGTTGCAAGCAAAGTTGAATAAAGTAAATGAGGAAGAATGGTGGAATAATTTGTTTCTGGATGTTTGGTTTCCAGGACAGATTTTTACAGGATCAGGCACAAGAAGGATCTCTTCCTTGCTCAGGATAGGCTGTTCCTCACATTCACATGGAGTCCCAGAAATCTGATGTTAAGTACATGCACAATATTCCCAAAGGGACAGAATTCAATGCAGACCTCAAATTTAACAGAGCTAGTGATTCTTTTTTGTATGTGTGTGTGGATGCAGAATGGTAAGACGTATCTTGGAATTTAAGGATCTGCTGAGTATTGGAAATAGTCATGTTGCTCATCTGCTCATACATGAAATGAGAATGTATTTCATGGCAGGGAAAAAAAAACAAAGTTATGATCTTTACAAAAACTCCAAAGTGTGTGCTGTGAAAAGAGTGAATGTAACGAGGGGAGTTATAATGAGACAAACTGAAGCTGCCTGCTGAATGACTGTGCAAAACAGAAACAATCTGTACAGAACAAATTACTTCAAAAGGAAGTATTATGAAGTTTTCACCCCAGTTTAAGTATTTTCAGAAGTAAGCTTCGTGAAAGTGTTACAAAACCCATTCTAACAGAATCCAGTGAACAGAAATCTAGAAAGCAATTTCCCCATGGTAAGAGCAGCAGGTAAATCAATTAATTTTTTTTTTTTTTGGAACTGCATTTCCATTCACCACAGAGTAACTGGAGTGTGACAGAGAAAGAAGACACTTAGGAACTAATAAGATAAAGCATTATCCACTGTGCTGAGTAAAATATTTGTCTGGAATCCAAATCAGGCAAGGTCACTTCAAGATTCTACATACAACTTTGCTGCTTTAGTTAAACCAAGCCAGCTTCCCAGGGATATCTGTCTAATGTTCTGATGATACTGTCTTCAAATCCACATTTACTTTCTGTGCAGGACTTTGAGCATTCTTGCAATATAGCTCTTAATATTTTCTCCATCTACCAGTAAGGCTGAAGATCAGATTTCAGGAATCTGACTGCTTTTGTAATTTGGTTGGAGTTATGAGAATAGTTGAGTTTTACTGACTGGATTTTAAAAAGGAAAAAAAAAAGAAAAAAAAAAAAAAAGGAAAGCTAGGGAAGTAATTTTCACCCTAAGTAATTTTTACATTTTTTCCTACAAAAATGGAAATCCCCCAAAGATTTAGTTGTGAGTTGCAATATTTGTTTTAAACCAAAAATGCATACTTTAAATTTCAAATATTGTTAAATCTTGAAACAAGAATAAAAACCCCTGTCTTTCACAAGCTTCAACTGTCATCAAAATTCAGAGAATTTAAGATGAACTTACAAGCAGTTTGGTTTCCAGAGTCATATTATCAAACCTGCATTTATTATAATACCTATATCTAGTTTCAATAACTAACATAAACTCCCATTCTCGATCCTCTCCTGCCTTCTTACTATCAAACTTCTTCTGCAGCATCTAATTCACAAATCCTGCTTTCTTTATTTAAAAGCCCTTACTGAAGTTTTACTTGCCAGTCATCCAGCAAATAAACTTGCTTTTGCTTTTTTTTCCCCCCTTTGACTTTGCAGAACAATTTTTCAAGATGTTTTTAGTACCCCAAAACAGCAACGGAAGTTTTCAGATTTTAAATATTTCTGCATGTTGGATTTCTCTTATCTGCTTGCTGTGGAACATCCCGTTCTCTTTCAGCCATTCCTAGTTCATTTCCATGCCCAACTGCACCCCCAGGGAATGGTGTTTCCTACTTAGAACGGTTCATCATGCTCCTCCTTTCATGCACAGAAAACACCTCTATTCTCTGAAGTATTTTGGTAAAGTCCTTTCTCTGCAACCATGAGAGTGATAAATATTTTTTCCTTGTTTAATATGAAAAACATCCAAATCACAAGATATACGTATGGATCTCCACCCTAAAAACAACTATTTCTTCCACGTTTTGAAGGAAATGAGTACATAGTTAATCACGATGAACAAAATACAGTCCTCTACACCTACAGAAGCTTCTTACTGCACTTTGGGGGTGAAACAAAACAGCAGAGAAAATGCCTTCCCGTTCTGGGTTAGAGCATCCTGCTGTAGGAGTTTAAGCTGCAATGCCTGGGAAGCACAAGACACGTCGTGAACGAGTTCACCATGGGCCTGAGAGACTGCAGCAAGGAATGGCCCAGGCACCCCGAGGTCAGCATATTTCTCATCTCCTGGTCCACGCAGCCTGCAGAGTTCTGTTAGCATTTTGCAATAGGCTCTGAGGCTGGTTCTGGGCTGGGTGTCAGTGCAGCGCTTCCTGTGGTGGCCGCGTTGCTTCCTGTTTTCTCAGGGCTGATGGAGACGGGCTGGCTGGGCTGCTGATTTTGAAACACAGGCAGCTGCATGAGTGTCTTGTGAGAGCTCAGAATGAATCACCATCCCATCCTCACAGAAAAATCCCAGATCTTCCCGGGGTTGGAACTCTGAACTCTAGTGGCGCTGGGCTACCTGCTTGGGCATTGAGAAGAGGGCAGGGAATGCCCAAGACACCAAACAGCCAAGAATCAAGAGCCAGGCAAGCCCAGGTCATGAGATGAGTTCAGAAATCATGTGACTTTTGGAAAAGACTTTTTCTGCTCACTTAGATTTCCATTCTTTGAGCTATGTCCCGTTCTCTGCAAGAAGAGCAAGAACTATTTTCCTTTTTAATACAAAAACCGCAAAGTGTCACAAGACTCTTAATAAAACTACAAGTCATTAATTGTAGATGGACAGGAAGGTTACTGAAACACAGAACTCTACACAGACTTTTGACCAATAAACTTTCAAACTATTGGAGGTTTAAGGATCCAGTAAATTCTGTTTGTTGGCAAAAGAAGGGAACTTTCGCTGTAAAAGACAGGAAAGGAAGGGAAAATGAACTGACAAAGTCCTGTGATTTAGGATAAAAGATGCAGAATAAATCTATCCTGTTACAGCTTTATCTGGTAAAACTTCTGTATCGGTATGAGCCATTGCCCATGACTATTTACAAGTAACTACAGGTATAATCAAGATTACAAAAGATGTTTCCTGAGTTAAATTCATACTGTAAATTCATACTGTACTGCAGACTCACAGTCTCATCAGCCCCTTGATTGTCTAGAAGTTTGAGGCTAACACCTGTGAGATAACGTATGCTAATAAATATGCTTGAGAAATCTTGCACAGACTGTGAGTTTTACCATTCACTAAGCTCATTGAATTAAATATGTCACTTAAATATGTCCCCTGTGCATTAAATTATCCAGCACGGCACAAGACATCTTTTGGCAAACTGACATAATTTAAAAAAAAAACCTCTTTCAGTTCAGATCTAAGCTTCCCAGCCTACTCCAGATACTTTCATGATTCAAACCTCAATTCACAGCTGTTGTCTTCAGCACCATGCCCCAAAACAGCCCAGGTCTACATTTTGGAAATACGACCTACAAAAAATGAAAAGGAGAAAATAAAAGCCTATAAAAATCTCTCTCAAGGCTGAAGGGAGCAGTGGTAAAAGGGAGGAGTGGGGGAACCTTCCTGGGGTGATGCGTGTGGTTACTCCTGACATTCGAAGCCAGCCCAGAGAGGAACAGAGACTTCTATTTAAACCAAAAAGCTCCATTATGCCTTGATCATATTTAAGTCTCCTGCCTCAAAGTGATCTTATGTTCAACCCAACTGACTGCCCAATGTGTACATTGTGCTGGATGCATTTCACCCACATACCAGAAACTGCTTTACATTCCATTACTTGTGCACCAACACCTCTGCTTTTAATCGTTTATCTGAACCACATCCTACATTCTAAAATACTCTCAAATATATGTCCCTCATTTTCTACTTCCTGGGACTTCTCACCCTCCTCCTTTTGCCTGGTACCCTGTAATCTTAGATTTTGTTTTACATTAAGTATGAAATACGGATGAATGTCCCTTTGCTTTCTGAATTCTTGTCATGGGCCTGCCCTGAGTTTTCACAGAGAAGTGAATATGAAAGAGCTTGAGTTCCTCTCCCCATGCTGAATTTGTTTCACTTTCTCCTCTTTTCACTCACCGAATTAATCTGAAGCTCTCTGAACTCCAGTGTAGGGTTCCTGAGTTTTCAGATTGCAGGATGAAAACATTGGAACAGATGCAGGATGCAAGAAATAAGGACACACTATTGGATATCTTCCTGCCCTGGTTTCATGGCTCTACCTTCAAGCATCCATCTCATTGCATTCTTTTCTGAGTATCTCATCAAGCCTGCTTAACAGTATCTTCATATCAAACACTAGACTGAGAAAGGGCACATCCCAGTTTCCCCACCATACCACTAAGCAAAGCTCTTAGCATCAGCCTATGGTGCATTAACTTATTTATTTTTCCTTCCTGGCTTTAAAAGCAGGGTGGCTGCAGTCCCCAGATGCACACAACTTCGTTGGCATGCAGCTCAGCTTGCAGCAACATGGAGCAAGCATGGTTCTCACAGAGCAATTCCTCATAGAACTTCAGCTGGGGTTATAGATAGTTCACAAACTGGAGAAGCTGTGCAGTGAGGCTCAGAAACTTGAGAGGAAATGCAAATACATGAAGGGAGGTAAAATGGATATGGATGGTGGTTTAAAAAAGTGAAAATCCAGGGATTTATCATTGTCCATCATTTTGGATGACATGATGAACATTGCTCACTTTCTCAAAACGTCCAGCAGGGTTTTCTGAGACTGAACTAACAGAGAGGATCAAATCACATCACTTTGCAGTTGCTGATGGACCACAGCAGATCCAAAACTTCTGCATGAGAAATCAGGCCTTTGCAGACCTGTGTGATAAACTTGTCCAGTCCTTTGGAACCACATCCCATGAGTGAGAGACAGAGCCTATACTGACCAGAAAGACGGGTTGCTAGCTGTAAACTGGCCACTCAAGACTGCTCCAAGTCCGTGGCTAACCATCAACTCAACTGTCAGACTGCTAGCTCTGGGGTGGGGTGGGTGGTTTGCAGTGTTGTTATGAAAGTTGTTTATCCACTGATTATCAGCAGAAAAAAACGTATGTGAAGTAACATCAGGCTTTTACAGAAAGAGGCTCTAAATTGCATTATGATAACAGATGATGCACTATGTCCATAGTTTGTGCTCCAGCAGAAGCCCAGGAGTAACTTAAATAAGACCAATCCTACTCCTTTCTTCTTCCTGGCTTGATAAACACAGAATGATCAACACTGGTGTGGACAGCCCTGCACTAGCAGTGTGGGATGTGGGAGGTCCAGGGACATCGTGGGTATGCAATCTGGAACCTTATTGCTTCCCAGAGAGAGAATCATCAGGAGAGCCCATTCTAGCCTGCAGCCCAGTCCTTCCACAGAACACTTATGTCCTCACTTCTGATGGTCAGGTGTGACGGCCACTAAGACAAGCTGGAAGCTGTAGCTATCAGATATATCTTCAGTCTGTTAAAGAGGAAAAGCTGTGGTGACAGGGTTTCCCAGAATTTAACAAAGTCACATCAGTACATAAAAGTGTGCATTTGTGCAGGGCTGGGCTAGATGACAATTCAAAAAGAAGTTAGGAATACAGAGCCCAGTTCTCATTTTCTAGGTAACCTCTTTTCTCTGTACAAGACCAAGAGCATGTGAGCACATCAAGCCTACAAGTTTTTTGAGTAAAATGGTACAAAATATGGAAGAATCACAAGAGCTTTGATTCTTATGTAAGAGGCCCTAAAAAGCACTACTGCTTTCAAAGAGCAAAGTCCTTTTATTCATCTTGTTTTCACTCCTGCTCTTCAAATTCCTTTACTAAACAAACAGGGAGAACAAGCAATATGCTCTCAACAATGGAATGAGAAACTAGTAAAAAAACCCCATCGTCCCAGCATGGGTGAAACCTCTTTGATTCCCTTCTACATAGAAGATTATGAGCATAAGCATATGGTGGAGACAGATACAACAAAAGCCACTGCAAAATATTAAAGGAGTAGCAAAACTCAGCAATAAATTGTTCCAAACAATCTGTTTTCTGATTTTCTATTTTATTTTTTTTTTAATGTAATTTGAAAAAAATGGACTCAGGGGAAAACTGACTAAAGAAATAATTTGTGGAAATTCCTTGGATTTCCAGTCCAGTCAAATACAATAAACATGCTCCCTTGAAAGATATGCACAAAATCTAGAGATAAGTCATCTATGGATTTATCAATATCTGGAGAAGGAGGGTCTCTGTTGCAAGAAAGAAGTTAAATTCCTCAGCTGCACAAGGCTGGGGAATGTAGATCCCACTTGTGCACGTGTACGTGTGCGAGGCATTAAATTTTTTTGTCCAAGAATTGGTACTGACCAGGATGTGTGCCCTTCATCCTTACACAGCTGGAAGAAAACTACAGCAAAGGTGGGGAATAAACAGACTGTGATAGAGTTGATAGATCTTTGCATTGCTACAATGGAGGTGGCTCTCTGTAGGAAATAAACATGAATCAGACCTAAGAATATAATGCCTTTCAAACGTAGGAGTAGTACAGATTAACACATCTAATTTCAAAAGTTAAGTCTTGTTTGTTTTGAGAATGTAAAGAATCAGGACTTTGAGAGTTCATCTGGGATGGACTAAGGCTTTACTTGAAAAAAAAAAAAAAAACAAAAAACCACCAAAACAATGAAAATGGTTTACATGGAATTTTGTTGAAGCAGCATGATAATGACTTCCTGATTTGGGTTATTTTTTATATATTTCAGTGAAATGTCTTTCTTCAGTGATGTTCCAAACACCAAGCCAGATGTTGTCCTTTGGAATCAAGGTGAAAAGTTTGTCTGTGTTCTTTGGAAGCATATCTAGACTCTTGGTGATGACAGACCATGAAGGTGTAGAGGATCTATTGTTCACTATTCTTGTCTCAGGCATCATTTAGTGACTTGTAAGTCACTAAAATAGCTGCATCCAATTTTGATCTTTCTAAGAACTGATTGGGTCAGGAGAATAAATAGAAAAATCTTGAGGAAACTTTCTTTCCAAGATAGCAGAAAGGCAGCTGGGACTGATCCCAGGACTGCTCACACTGCAGAAGAACTAAGTGTATATGTTGGCTGGGAAAGGAGCTATGCACTGTTTCTCCAAGCCTTTATTAAAAGCCTGGTCTCTTCTGACTCATGCAAAATGGGAAAGAAAAAAACATGGGGAATGTTCTCTGAAGGAGATTTTGAGGAAGAATAAACAGCCATTAGGCCATCCTTTCATCACCAAGAGGTAACTAGTGAAAGGAAGCAGTTTTAGTGTTGTATCAGTTACACTCTCCATTTGATGCAATTCATCTTCCAGCATCTGGCTCAGCACTTGTAATAAAGAGCCAAGATATAACCTCACAGGAGGCTTTGAGTGCTGGCTAGGGAACCTCTGATCAGCTAGACCTGCTTCTCAAAATGAACGGAGTCAGTCTGTGCCCAGCCCCCAGCTAAGGTCTTCCAGAGTAGCTTTCCATAGTCCTTACACCCAGCACAAGATGATGCAGTCAGAGAGTGGGGCCTTAGATGATTTCCTGCTACTGATGGTTTGAGAATATCAGGGAATATCAGGAAACAACCTCAGGAGAGCAGCTCAGCATATAATGCAAAGGAGGACTAAGATGGCCAGAGCTGTTCTTCTGCTTACTGGCATGCTGTTGAGCAACAGTTTTGGTAACAGGGTGGATGTCATGCTTACACACATGCACGAATTCTCACATCTATGCACAAAACCACAGCCAAATCCCTTAGAGCTGGGATGTGATTTGCAGGTGTTGTTCAGAAACGTGTCAATATTGTGGGGCTCTCCATTTGTGAGGTTATGGCTGTTCTTCACAGCACTCTCAACAGCAACTTAGAGCCACATCTATTTAAAAACAGTAAAGGCAGAGAAGTGAAGTTGCCTTTGGTTGTGCTTTTTTTTCTCTTTCCCGTTGTAGCTTCCTCTTTCTCTTCACCAGCTCAGCACTGCTGGCAGCTTTTTATAAACCACAATTCCTACTGCTGTCAGCTTGTTTGGAAACTTACATGGTGAGCTCAGTCCAGCAGCTACTGCTGTGGCTTTGTGTTAAATTGCAGACCACGTTTGCTTCACATTCTGTACCCACCACCATCATTTTCGTTCCAAAACACTTAAAGAGCTCTGCATATTCAAAAATATTCAGTACAAGGCAGAATTTTGCACTAAATGTGTGCAATTATGTAGCATATACTAGAAGTGAAAATGCTTTCCATAAATAAGTTGTCCAGAACTGCACAGTGTGTGCAGATGTGATGGCCTCTGGAAGGTTAAACCCTGGCATGGCAGTCAGAAACATCAGTTTATTTTTGGTTTACAGTAATCTGCACTGAGTATACAAAGTGATATAACGACCAGAACAATAGCTGTGAAGCAAAAAGCAGTATTGAGAAGATCTTCATTTGTAGAATAGCCTTCTGTAATGCCTCAGACATCTTTCACACCAGAAGGGTGAGCAGAGTGCTGTCCAAACCAGTGAAAAGGCTTCATCAAAGGCTTCATTTTACTTGCAGATCTCTAAAATGTTTCCAGCTAGGTGCAAATTACATTGCCTGTGTAATTTACATTGTCAGCTTAAGGGTTACTCATTATTATTTTTCTCAGATCTCTCAAAAACACTCCATGGACTTGCTGAGGACTCCAACCCACGAGTTGAAAAGTCACTAAATCATGACTGGAAAATATAGGTGTAAACACAGAGCCTGTACTGGTTAAACTAAAGTTAATTTCTGTATTTCTGAATTAAATGAAAACAACACCACTGGTAACAGCATACTGCAGCTGTAATCTACGTTAAATTTAGTAACTGTTTAAAACACACAATCCATTATTTGAATTTCATTTAAATAAACAGTTAAGGCTTTGTATGTAAGTGAGGTCTGTGACTGAACAGACAGCTTGAGTAAGCCCAGGGTCATGAGTGGGAATAAGGCAACTGTAAAAGAGCTGCAGCTCAATGTATCAGCAGAGCACATTTTATGAGCAGCTGCACCTAGTCGTATTCCTTAGAGAACTGTAACTATCTCAGCACACTGTGTTATCAGTCACAATGGGTCACTCACAAGAAGCCCCTCAAGAGACAAAGGCATTGGGAAAATCTGTCCCCCTCTCAGCTGGCAGGAATACTGCACTCTGGGGACAGAGTCAGCTGAGTTATAAATACTCAGCTGTGGGACTGTTTTGGTGTCTACTCCTCCATCTCACACCATCTCCTACTCAGAAAAGAACCATTTCCCTTTTCTTAATGACCACTGAAATAATTTAGGGAATTTCCATCACACAGTGTACAGATTCTGATTCACTTTAACCCCAGAAAAAGTTTAACTCCTTCTGGGAATTATTGTGAATTGATACAGTCCCACAAACGAAGACAGCCCAGGTTCCTCCTCCCCTTCTTGCCTTCCAGCCATATACAAGCACTTGGCACCCAAAGTTATCTTATCCTCTGCAGCTCTGTGTCCCTGCAGTGAAATCTTCCTAGTCACAAGATCTCAGGCTCTCCACACTGGTAATTGGCTCAGTTTTGTGGGTGTATCTTCTCCTAAAATGGGAAGATAATTTAATTTTCTGAGATATATAAGCCTTCTAGCTTATTGTTCTGTAACATTCTTTAACGTGTGTCACTGCTACCACTAATGTAGCATGGTCAAAAGAAAACCTCTTTCTTCTCCTGCCCTTCTACCCACTCTTAGCAAAGCTATTCTTCTTCTCTCAGTGTCACTGGGTGTTGCCTCTGACACCTTGCCAATCTACACAAGCAGGCTTCACCAAGGATGTGCAGCTTCCTCTTGCAGGACACATGTAAGAACAATTTTTTTTTCACTTTTCTTTCAGTGTCTAAACTCTCACCCACCTAGGCTAGTCTGCTGCAAATGGGAATGAAGTCCACCACATCAGAAAGTGTGAAGTGATACCTCTCAAAAGAAATACAGGGTGGTTGTTGAGCCTTCAGCAAGAACAGGTTTTTTTTCTCCACAGATAGGGTCTTATTGAGCCATATATCAGATACATCTCATTCTTACAGTTCAGTTTTGGTTACTGAAGTATCTGATTTGGGGGGGGAGCCTCAGTTAGATTCAAGGCACAACTCTGTGAAGAGATCTTAAGGCAGTACTGTTTGCAATTTATTGGTGTTAATGACTATCTTATCTTATCTTTGAACATGTCTTAAAGACAAGTTGTTCCAAATATAGTAAATAATAAAATGCAGCTGATATGTAAACAGATCTCTAAGCCATATAAATTGCCAAAGGGAGATACTCTTTGCTGAATTCTGTTCTAAGGACAGTTTAAGAGTTACTAATAAAATGAGAAATGAAGTGCTTTTCATTTCTGTAAGTAGTTGTGTATCATAATGGTTCTTAAAAAATTCATGAGGCTTTCTGTATTTGTCCTGACTCAAGTTATTCTTCTTCCTCCCATTGAAAATGGTTACCTTCATTCTGATATGTATTCGTTGTAGCCTATGCCTGAAAATCTTTGCCAATATAGTGAAGTTAGTTAAGGCTGTGGTATTTTAATGACATTTTAATGACAATTCCCATTAGCAAAAGCTCTTGTACAGATGCCGTGCATAAAATTCAGGAAATCATGAAAGCTGGACTGTAAAAAGTACTTTTTTTTTTGCAACTAGGAGTTGCATCAGTTCTGGGAGGGTATGCCCACATAGTGAGGAAAAGTCTTTGTTTGAGTGTAGCCATAGGTG
Organism: Corythornis vintsioides; assembly: GCA_025447755.1. Classification (NCBI taxonomy): domain Eukaryota; kingdom Metazoa; phylum Chordata; class Aves; order Coraciiformes; family Alcedinidae; genus Corythornis; species Corythornis vintsioides. Next base: position 36,009 of record JAOEGS010014737.1, on the reverse strand, counting down.
TCACAAGGGAACCTCAGTGAGTGACAACCTATCACAGTGGAAAGGGGAGCACATATTTCATCAGAGTCTACATTCATACTGTGCAGTATCCTAAGAAGAAGCTCCACATGAGAAAAAGTGTTAACAAATTCACCTCAGCCAGTAACTTGGAGTAGCCATTTTCTGGCTCCTACCTTCTTATTACGGAAAATACAAATATATTTCAATCTTCAGCTCAGCAGCAGAGTGTGTAACAAAGAGTTGAACACAGAGGATTGTGCTCTAGAGCTCCAGACCCTGTGTTCCACAGTCAGAGAGACCCACAGGCTTTCCTAAGAGAAGAGGACAGCACCCCTATGTCACAGGATCACAGGATGTCAGGGGTTGGAAAGGACCATGGAGATTTTCAAGTCCAACCCCCCTTCCAGAGCAGGTCCATCTAAATCTAATCTAGCACAGGTCACATAGGAACAGATCCAGGTGGGTCTTTAAAATCCTCAGAGAAGGAGACTCAACCAGTGTTCTGTGACCCTCACAGTAAAGAAGTTCCTCCCCTGTGCTCTAGCTAGTCATCTGAATGGATATTCAACATTAAAGGATACCTCTGATAAAACAAGTTCAATGAAAAACATAGCTCTGGAAGAGCATGGAACATACAAGGGAATCTCTTGCTTGGAGGTTGTGTCTTACAGTTGCAAGAAAACTCAGTAGCAGAATCTATGTCAACACCTGCTTCTGATCAAAAGACTTTGGGATAAGTGATGTTGTATGTGGTTTTAGTAGGGAGAAAAATTACCTTTCAAGCACCAAACAAGGTTTGAGGTAACGGGACCTCTCTGTGATGTGGCTGCGAGTTGAAACCCTTTTGCTTTGGTAGCTTGTGGTTAGAAGTAGCTTGAAGAATAAATTGGTATAGGCAGGGGAAGAACTGTGCCAGAAAACTGCAACATAGTGCAGTGATGCTTAGAAGGAAAGTACCTCAGAGTAATATGAATGTTAAATATTTTCAGAAAAAAAACAACTTTCAGAAACTTAACCTTTCAACTCAGCAGGTTTTCCTACAGTTCTCCTAATTCCCATCATGGAGAAGGATCCCCACTGTACTTCAAAAGCCTTTCTGAAGGTGAGATTACACTCTGTGAGTAGCAGTTCACATGAAGCTCTGGAAAGCAGGTTTGCTACACAATTGGTAACTTCATCTGTTCTCTGCACCTAATTCATCTAATAAAATACTGCAAGGATATGGATCAAAAGTTTTGTCTCTGGCAGGCATTCCTTTAGGAGAGAGAGATTCTGTGATTACAAACAGAGGGTAAAACACCAGTTCCATGCAACAGTGATAAAGTAATCTATGTTGAGCTTTAGCAAGGTTGTTACTAGTGCCGTTTCTATACAAATATGATAATGTAAATAAGCATTTTATTTTGCTTTTAGCATTTCCATTTATGGAGATACTCTCCTTTCTAGGAAGCTTACTCAAATTTTAGATTCTCTGCTGGTTGTCAAGCTCTATCGCATGTTAATGATTCTAATTCATCATACAGATAATCCGTTTCATTATTTATAAGTTTGGTGTGCTTGATGACTCCTATGATAAACACAGTTGATAACATTGACAATGTAGCATTCCCTGAGTGCAGTAAGGCTGGTGCAAAATATCCTTATTAGGTGATTTCCTGTGCAAAGAAGAGACAGTGCAGAAATATCCTCCAGTGCATGAAATACAGTTGCACTCCACTTTAATAGAAGTCTCTCTGTGTAAAACACCACTTTTTTTAAAGCTTCTATTAGTTGCTTAAGCTATCTTTCAGTGTACAATGAACCAGATAGGGTATTTTCTTTGAATTGCCTTTTTAATAGATGTACCATTTCCACAAGTGCTTTTAACACCTACTGTCCAATTACCCACTTTAGGATTTGTGTGTGCTATTGTTCATTCACTTCTCTGTTTGCACTGAATTTTATCATCAAAACTGCACTTTGCAGTGCACCTTTTCCTCCAGGTGGTTCTGAGCACTTCCAGGATTAATGCAAGGGGAGACATCGGAACTGGCTCAGAGACAGAAGTGGACTGTTTAGCAGCTTGCTTATTTCTAGGTTACAGTCAAGACTTCATGGTACAAATAAAATAAGACTGGAAGGCTTATGTATCAGCTGATGTTGGTGAAAATCAGTTTGAAGCTTCAAAAGTTAATCTCCCGTGTTCCTGATCTTATCCCATTGCTAATACAGTTTGCTTATTCAATAAGCAGATTCCTTAGGGTGAGGAATGAGAGGAACTTGTGAGCAGACTCTGGTTTTACCAGTGTAGGAGGGAGGAAGTCTGTAGCAGCTGAAATTCCCCCTCACACATAGAGCCAGGTGAGTGGTGAACAGGCTACATCCAAAAGCAGAACCTGTGGCACTGGGGCATAGATCGAAGGGGAACAGCCCAGACAAAGAAACTTCACTTTTCCAAGTCATTAGTAACTAATTGCAAAGCAAGAAGGCATTTTGCAGTGTTGTCCCCTTACAGCAAAGCCCCCCAGTCTGCATTCTATCCCACGGCCCCCTCATCCCACCTCCTGCCAGAACCTGAGCACGAAGGGCACTTGTTCAGTGAGGCCAAGTGGGACAAAGAGAGGGGAGAACACCACTTGAGAAGGGCTGAAGCAAAATCTCTACAACAAATTTCACCTGTAGGTACAAGTCTACAGATCTTGTTCTCTGCTCGCTGTTAAAGGCACTTGGGATTAGAGAGAAGTCCAGTCATAGTATGAGACATGTAATACTTTCTCCTGTTTCCCTGATGGCTTTCTCCTTTCAGGAGCTTGTAAAGAAAAGAAATCACAAGCAACCAATGAGAGGACAAAGTACCTTTCACCGAGTGATTTAGTTCTATTGCAGTTTATGACTAAAAGGCTCACGGGCCTAACCTGAGTGTTTCATAGAAACCTTAAACTGTATATTTGAAATGTCACTCTCCTTTTCTCTCTTCTGCTTAGTACCTCCACCTAATTCCAACACAGGAGGGTGAGCAAAGCAAGTCTGTGCCACTGCACTGTCCTCACAGGAGCTGCCAGGCCCGTATCCCTGCTGCAGCACCAAAGCGCCGAGCAGCGCCATTGTTCTGGTTGCTGTGGTGTGGGAAGCACAGAGTTCTCCACACAGCACTGAGCTCATACTCCTGTTCACTGGTGGCAGGCCCAGGGTCTGGGCTGCTGATTAGGCAGCAAGCACCTGCCCATGGCAGATCTGGCTTGGGGCAGACTTCCTGCTACAGCGCCACAGCTCCCTGAAATGAGATTTATGCAAAGTGGCTAAAAGCTGTGATGTCACCGCGCAGTGATAGACCCAAGGGCTATCTCCCTTCTACACACATTTGATAAAATCAGGAACTTCGCCTACAACTCGGGAAGAAGTTCACCTCAGAATCTACCAGGGCAAACTATGAAAACTTGTTAGGGTCCTTCTCCCCTCCTGAGATCCATCGCTGAAAAAGGACTTCAGAGTCTGAGGATCTCACTTAAAAAAAAAATAATTAAATTTTTTTATTTTATTTTATTTTTTTAATGTGATTTTTTTCAAGTCAGTTA
>JAOEGS010014737.1:0-16883 GCA_025447755.1 Corythornis vintsioides | reverse complement strand
TTTGAAATTAAATAGAAAACTTGCTTAGAAAACAAGACTAGGTAGAACTGTTATACTGAATAACATAAATAAATTTTGGCCATGCATGAAATGGTGTATGAAAAGTTGCACTATGAAAGATCAGTTCCTAGCTCAGTCAGAGCAGAAGATGTAATGCTGACTTTGATTTAAAAAAAAAAACAAACCAACAGTGCACACAAGTATGTGCATAGTAGTTGGGCTTTTTTTGCAGCTATTGTGTATAACAGATAGCTAGAATCTGCAGTGCTTCACACTTCCTCTGGCAGGTTTTGAATTTTAAGCAGCAAATATGAAATTCTAAAAACTTTGGAGGTTTCTAATAGAACTAAAAAAACCCCCAGAAATCTAAACCTGAGAATGATGTGGAATTTAGTTTCAAAAATAAAGAAAGGAAATGGGATAGGGACCAAGTAGGTTTTTTATGTTTTGGAAAAAAAATCTGAATGATCACAAAAGTTTCAAAGATACAAGACATTAAAAAAGGTAGAAAAAGAGACTGCCTCAGAATTTAGACTCACTGTAAATACTGTACACCTAACTGCTGCAACAGTTTATCCTTTTATTCTCTAGAATTGGTCCTGAAAATGTGTGACATACCAAGATGTGACTGCAGGAAATATCTAGCAAAGTGCCATGCCTTCCTACAGCATTCATGATATTTTGCTAGCAGAGTAAAAGGAAGGCTGACAGTAATTGCAGAATAATCTGTACATTTTCTCCATCTCCTCATTTCCATGCCACAAGGAGTGTAATGAGAATATTACAGTATGTAAAACAGTAGAATTGGTAGCTCAGAAATGAAAATGTAAGGTTGTTATGAGAATGGTGACAGTGATAATGACTTTTCCATCTTGTGTCAAATTATGACTGAAATCTATCTCTCCAGTAAGATTTTTCTCCTAATTAAAGTGTTCTGAGAATTACTTGCCAGTCACAGGTATTTGTGAGATAAGGAACAGAACCTCTGCAGGGATCTAGAAGGGCTGCCAGCACAGACCCACGGGTCAACAGGCGAGGGCAGAAGGGACAGTGACAGGAGCAGGAAGCAGTGGCAGACAGGTCCACGCCGTGTGTCTTCACCCTGTAATGACAACCTGTTCCCATTTTCTTCAGATCATTACTGGGAATACCATCCACATCATATGCACAGTGAGTTTGAGAGCTTTGGAGACAATCACTTCACAGAGCTGCAGAGTGTGCAGCCTCCCCAGCTGCAGCAGCTGTACAGGCACATGGAGATCGAGCAAATGCACGTCCTGGACTCCACAATCCCAACCACACACATCGGCCTCAACCACCAGGTATGCCAACAACCCTTGCTCAGATCCAGGCTGGCAAGGGGAAGGAGAATAATGTGTTCTGGATTGCATACTTTCACCCTAAAGAGAGTGGATTCAATGAATTCTTACTGCACAAGCACACTATAGAACACTGCATTCTCAGGACTAATGTTGCTTAACCATTTTCTTCGTGTGGATAACGAGAAGTCACGATTCTCAACCCATGCCTGGAAAGACAATGACATTTCGTGGAGGTTTCTGAAATTTCAAAATAATTTAATTTGGAATGAAAAGAATCTCTTTGGAAATTCCGCAGAGGAACTGGACCTGAGAAGCTGTGCATTGTCATAGCAAGGTACCCATGACTACTGGGAAGCATTCAGAGACTTCAGAGTAGCACCAAGTTTTAAATACTTCCAGGCAACCCTAACAATTTCCCATGTACAAAAAATGCTAACAAAAACAAGTAGCTGTTAACTTTACCACAGTGAAACAGTCTGAGGATCATCAGACTGAATCTTGTGTTTCACCTGGAAGAAAATACATCACAAGCCAAAACACACTGCCTTGTCTCTGTCCAGATTTTACATGAAGTCAGTAATTGCACTGTAAAAACAGACACTCCATATTGTGCAGTAAAGAGAGTCACCAGAGCACCAGTGAATTCTCTCTAAAGTTGACATTACAAGGGGTTCCATCACACTGCTGAGATACTAAGCAAAGTGGGTGCAACGTCACTTTTCACTCTTGATCCTACAAGAATATGCCCAAAGTCATTATTGGGAGCTGTAAGAAAAATGGGTGATCTTGTCCTGAGAAGCTTCCCAAGGCAGGCAAGCTATACACAAAGTGGTGAAGACAAGACAGAGTAGGACTGAGGTCAGAGTGAAATGAGTTTGCTTGTTACAGTGCTGTATACAACCATGTTATCACCGACCTTCTGTTGAGAGAAACTGCATGCATGCAGTTGTTCTTTTGGGCTTCTTTGCTGAAAGCAACTTGAAATTGTATACTGTATTGATCAAAAACAAAGAAAAAAAATGGAATTAATAAGTTAACACTGTCAACAAGAAACTCACTGAAAGTAAGCCATCAAATTTCTTACCTACTACTCAGAAATAAAATCAGGAATTGAATATAAGATACAGGTACAAACACAGAATTAGGAACATAAAGTTACAAATATAAAAGATGCTTCACAGAATGGCAGACAGGGGAAGCTTGAAGTCATATCAGTTATTCACTGCAGCTGCTAAGACTTAATGTCTGACAGTCACTGCCAATCAAAAGGAAAGGATAAAAATTAGCCCCTTTATTTTTTTTTTATTTATTTTTAGTCTTTGGAAGCACCACCAGAAAACAAGAGAGGGTGCTTCTGCTTAATCCACTTACCAGGTCTCACTTCAGGACAAAAGACAGAGAATTAATATTAATTTTTTTTTTTGTAACTTTGGGCAAAAAGCTCTGTGCTGTCTCAGCCCCACCCCACACTGCAGAAGGCATTACCCATGTTTGTCGTGTGGTATCAGAGTTACAGTTTGCAAATACATGAAGAACGTGCAAAGATATTTATCTATTTTCTGTTATTTTCACATGATCTGAAGCTTCAGCTGTTCTTGGACAGGATTTTTTTTAAAAAGGTTTTGTTAGCCTGCTAACAAGTGGTCTCACAAACAGCAGATGAAGAAAGAACAGCCATTCTGAAGGGACAGTGATAGAAAATGTTGGAAAACTATGAAGAGGTTTAGGAAGAGGCACATCACAGATGGATACCACTCACCCTAATACAACACCAGAATACAGAAAGCAGCCACAAGTTTCTTAATCTGTCTCTCTCCAGGCTGTATTAGTAACCTGGCCAGGTCAAACACACCAGCAGGTCCTCTGTGGCTCTGTGTAACAACGTGTGACACTGTATGTATTGACCTACACTGAGTTTCAACTGGAAACTAAGTGTGAGCAAAAATACAGCAGATAGGGAAAGTGGGACAGCATGGGGGAATCTTACTCAGCCCCCCAGCTTGGCCTCTGCAACCCCTTTGGTTTGAGAGACACCATTTATTCCCCCTGTTTCCTCCACAGCCCTCTCTCCCTGCCCCATCCAGTCACACAGGAGCAGACTTCTCACCCCCCCCAACCCACTGCAGCTTTTCACCACCTTTTTCTCTGCAGGGCGACCAGGCTCTGTTCCCCTCCTCTGTGAGACGTTGTTCTACCTGCTTATTCCCCTTCCCCCATGGAAGAGTCTCTCCATCCCTTCCTCCCCCCGAGGCCACAGCTTTCTTAACTGTAAAAAAGCTGAAGGTGGCTCTGTGGTGAGGAGTGAAGTTTCTCTGGTGGGGATCTGGCAGGAAGCTTACACACGCTCTTACCCAATCCTGGCCTTCCGGCCAGCTCGGCTCCAGCCAATCTGCCAACTCCTAACTGCCAGCTGCTGTGCCCCAAAACCAGCCAGCTGCTGCACCCCAAAACCAGCCAGCTGCTGCACCCCAAAACCAGCCAGCTGCTGTGCCCCAGAACCAGCCAGCTGCTGTGCCCCAAAAGCAGCCAGCTGCTGTGCCCCAAAAGCAGCCCTTTGCACGCTCCTTGTTGGGACATCCTGAGCTGGTGCAAAACTCACTGGCACCACCCGCCGTGGGGTGGGAGGTGTGACTCATGAACACCCACTCCCTTCAGTGCCTCAGGCCTCTGCAGGTCTCCAGACCACATTTGATGTACGGCTGCATTTGGGAAATATTGCTTGTTTGGGTTTTTTAATGGAGTTCTGAGTTCTTACTCGCTGCCTCTCAGACTGTTTTCATACTTAAATAAGTTGTTGCTTAACTGCCAGTTGCTGGAGGAGGAGAAAGAGTGAGATGATTTTCTCCACCAAGATGCCAAGAAGCCTTTATTTATTCATTTACAGCTCTTTTTATACCCTTTTAACATCAAGGTAATTGGACAAGAAGCCAGCCACCCCCTGGGGTGACTGGCTGGGGTGCCACAGAACCCAGAGTCAAAACATCTCTCTACTGTTTTACAAACAAACACCAGCAAGGTCACAGCTGGTGGGAGTCTTTGAGATCCCACAAGAAGGAAAATTCCATGCAGCAGTTATTTTAGCATCCACAAGAAGTAATAATTCTGGGCAACTGGTCATGACCCCTAACAAACCAGAGTGCAACTGAGAATGTACAGAGCTGAGGTATAGCCCACACTGCTCCTGACAACACCTCTATATAAGAGCAGGAGAATTTAGCACAGTAACTGGCTTGCTAGCTTTGCAGATGAGAAATCCCCATTAATGGGGAATTTTCAGATAGCCACTTAGGACTGTGAGACAATATGATGCATCCTTTATCTAACTGCTAAGGCTAGTCCCCTCTTTGTGTGGGAAATTCAGGAGGGGAAGCTGCCGGAGCCTCAGTCTCCAGAGCTGGATGCAGTGCTGCCCCTAGAGATCCAGTGCTATCCAGTGCTAGAAGGTACTATGTCTGAGAAAGAAAGATGGCAACAGAGTCAAAGCCAGTCAAAGCACCAATACTAGGGAAGAACTATTCAGCTTTTTCCAATTTAAGAGTAGTTCACAAAGGTCTTTGTTAGGAAAAAAGTTGTTATCAAAAGCAGTTTTACACTGGGGCTAGGCAACAGGGACCAGAAACTCTTCAGGAGCTGTGCTGCCTTTGGGAAGGTGTGGGGGAAGAGGGGTAATCGCTTGCATAGGATATAATATATACAAAATTCTGACTTTCACACCTTATTCCACCTTCTGCCTTGTAAAGGTGAGTCTTTGTACAAATGCAAGCATTGGCTGTTACCTGGAAGTGCTTCTTAACTGCATAGTACTTACTATAAGCATTAATAGCTAAGTCACTATTACCCTAACCAATCCCATCCACCCTTTCTTTCCTTTTTTCTCTATAACTCCATGACATTTCCTTTTTTCTTTTTTTTTTTTTTTTTTTATCTCTACCTTCTCCCTTTTCTGCTCTTGTCCACCAAAGGTGTCCTACTTGCCACGGATGTGCCTACAGTACTCCTCCTCTCCACTGCAGCCCAGCTCTGATGAGGAGGACATGGAGAGGCAGAGCCCTCCCCTGGAAGTGTCTGATGGGGAGACTGATGGTGTGGAGCCTGGGCCTGGAATCATGCATGGAGAAACAGGTCAGTGAAGACAGAGGGGCTGTGCCACGCTATGTGCTGAGCAGCTGGTGCATTACCATGATGATAAGGAATAAAACTGTACAACCTCTGTGCTAGTATTTTATCCCCTGGCACTCTCCTGTCCTCCCAATTTGCTATGACCATGACTTTGTCTCTAACTCAAATATTTCTACACTTACTCCCACTTCCTTCTGGCTTGCCTATTCAGGCTTCCTGAATGAAATTTCTACTCCCATTTCTATTACCAGATGGCAAAAACAGGGCAAGAAGGTCAAGGAACAGATTCTTAAAGATACTAATCTCTCTGAAAATCAGGTTCTGTCCACATGAGCTTCAGATTAGTTTCAAATTAGCAATGTTTTCCAGTGAGCTTCAAACTAGTAGATTATTTTGAAACAAGGTGTGGCCTTTTAAATTCCTTATCCTTGTTTTTCTTATTTGCATATCAATCCACATCGAGTCCTCAAAACAGAGCGCTGTTTGTTGTTATGAATGTCTCAAACTGAACAAGTTATGTGACGGACACGCTGTCTGAAAGAGTCAGGTGAATTAGACACGTTCTGCTCTTTCACCAGGAGCTACACTCTGATTCTAATGCTCCACTGCCTTCCTCCTCTGACTCCCACACAGGCAGCAAGAAGAAGATACGCCTGTATCAGTTCCTTCTGGACCTCCTTCGCAGTGGAGATATGAAGGACAGCATCTGGTGGGTGGACAAGGAAAAAGGTACTTTCCAGTTCTCTTCCAAACACAAAGAAGCACTGGCACATCGCTGGGGCATCCAGAAAGGCAACCGCAAGAAAATGACCTACCAGAAGATGGCACGTGCTCTGAGAAACTATGGCAAGACAGGGGAGGTCAAGAAAGTCAAGAAGAAGCTAACCTATCAGTTTAGTGGAGAGGTGATGGGAAGGGGGGTCACTGATAGGAAGCATTATCCTCACTGAGGCCATGGGACTCTAAGAAAGAAAATATGGATACCTCTGGCTGGATACCAGCAGAGGAGATGGACACATCTTTCATCTTTGCTTCTTGTGCCCCCTTCTCTGCCTCTAAATGGCCTTTCCTGTCAGATGTTTCTGGTACGAATTCCCTTCTGCAGCATCTGAGAATCCTAAATGTGACAGAATTCTTTGCTTCCATTCTACAAGTTGGAAAGAGTTGGGAAATTTAAACAATGTACAAATATATTATTGTCAGGATTTATTTTTTTTTTTTTAGTTGTATTGTAACTAAAGGATCCAGCTGATGAAGTTTTGCCTTCAAAGGTAGTGCTGTGTCATTCAGTGGCACTGCATTAGCTTACAGCTTTCAAACTAGCATTAATACAGGCTCTGCCACAGCTCTCAACACTAGAGAGAAGTCTGCAGATCTTGGAATGATACTCATTCTTTTAAATAGTAATAACATGTATATATTTAATAAAATTGGATATAATTAAGTTCTGGTGTTTGCACAATCAATGATTACTTCCCAAACAGATTTTGCGCGTATTCAGTTCTGCAGATGCAGCTCACCCGTGGTACCTGAACACAAAGCACATTGGGTTACAGAGCCTAATTCATCTGTCACTGCTTTTTAATTTGCTCAGAAACTCAGTGCTGCCCAACTAAATAGCAAAGATAAGTGAGCTCTGTTGCTGTGAAAGAGGCTACAGTACCGATGTCCATTGAAAAATACATATATTTATGTTGTTTTTTCCTGTGCAAATTAAGTCCTGACAGTCAAATAATTTCTATTCACTTATACCACGAATGCATTTATAGCTCTAACTGGTTCAGAACATAAAAATAAACAAGTTCTTCTGTGGTTTCACTCATTTTCCTGATCCTTTTCTTTCCTCTTGCTTGCTTACCTCCACAGTGATATCCTGACCTGAGCTGATGAGCTTTTCTGGGAAATGTATTTAATAATGTCTTTTCAGAATTCTAGAACAAAAGGTCTTCAAGCTTTAAACTGTGGATTTTGGTCCCTACTGTAAAATAATTCACAGTAACTAATAACAATTGCATTGTATAGATTACACTCAAAATACAAAATAAAAGATAATTCAACACCTGAGATACCATGGCAAAGTTATCCAGCACATCTAAACTCAGAAAAGAAAATCAAAGTCAACCAATACTAAAAAAATTTGCATTTTAACTTTTAATGTTATTTAAAATACCTCAAATGTATTCAATCACTCAAAAATCAGGAGGTATTATCATGACTCTTCCACAAACAGATGAGGTGAAATGAGATAGGTCTAAAATGAAGAGAATAATTAAAATGTGGAAGAAATCCTGAATATGACAATTTGGAAGTTGTGACTAAGTTACATAACTAATTGACTTGAAGCTTGTTAGAGCCTGCACCTCACTGAAACCAGAAATAGTTGAAAGTCATGAGCTCCTTACAGACATGGCTGCTGGAATTTATATCTAAGCTTAGTCAGTTTTATCTGTACTAACAATCTCACTGTGGAAGTGAAAAGTCCCTTGAAGCCAAAGAGAAAAGAAGCTCTTGCTTAAAAAACATCACAGTGTAGGACTTCCCAGTTCTCCCCAGTTCATGAACACAGTAAATACACCAAACAATGTGAGAAATCAACTGAGAGTTAAAAGCAAGTGAAGACTTAAGAACTTTCTCTATGCAAGACAAGAACAGTAATAAATAGAAATTATCTTCCAGTCTTATAAAAAAACTTGGAATTCAACTTTTAGTTACTATTCTTTGAGGATCATGTATATTCTCCTAGTCAAATATTATTTATTCAGTTAGGGCTGGGATATGTCAAGACATAAAAAAAAATAAAGCAGGTATTATTTTATAAAACTGTCTGGTAAGAATTTAATTCCTATAGAACACAATGTAATTCTCACTAAATTATACTCATAAAAACTCCACCTGCACCCATATTACAATGGCAGGATGGAAGCTGAAGAGACTGAAGGTAGGTGTCAGAGACAGAGCAACACTAAACACAGACATAATGAGTGTTTCTTCAGTGCTGAGCTAGAAAATCAGGACTTTTCTGTCTTGAAAAACAGAAAAAAAAAAAATTGAAAAACCAATTTTGGTACCAATGATGATTCTCCAACACTGACCTGCTACCAGAAAGAGATAAAAGATGTTTGCTCTCATGAGAATTAAGAGACTTCTGGTCAAGAAAACTAGAGGATTCTTTCCTCTCCATAAAAATACCTGTATCACAAAGCAGCTTGAAAAGCAGAACTGATCATTCTCTGACACTATAATGTGGAAGAGAAGGATCATTTACTCTTGCGGGAAAACTATGGTGACTGGAAAAAGCTAATTTGTCAGCTGGTTGTGGAGATTTTTCTGCTATCACAGGAACTATTTCAAGCTTATTAAAAACCCTCTGTAGATTTCAGAGACCTAGCTTTCCATTTTCCTAGCAAGTGTTCCATAGGAAGCATATAGATGCTGGAGAAATAACAGAAAATTAAAATAAACATTCAAACAGAAACAACAAGAACCTTTAAATTATTTGAGCACTGTGCATTACTACAAAATAATATTTTAGAGCAGCTACTTGTACTTCAAGAATTTGCATTTTATACTGGTTGTGGCCACAACCAACATAGAAATGCAAGAATCTGAGAAAAAATATTTCTGGGGACAGCACTATTTATAATTAATTTTTTTTAAATGTTTTAAAATACACTTTATTACAAAAAAAATGTTTTAAAATACACTTTATTTAAAATACACTTTAATAAGCAGGCCTACCATTTTCTTTATGTCCAAAGTTGAAATCTTTTTCTCTTCCTCTTGTTAATGCCTTGAAATGATGTTTCTAAAAATACTCCCCATCTGTTTCTGGTGAGGCTTTTCAACTGGGGCATAAGAAGTCTAAAGAGCCATGTGCTACAGCTGTGAAGGAGACCCATCAACTGTGTTTTTCTGACACAGCACCATTTGTGTGCCATCCAATCAAACTGGCCTGGATGGTAGGCTGGCTAATCCAGCTGAAAGAGTTTATATATATAAAATATATACATATTATATATGTATAAAATACATACATATTATGTATATACAATATTATATATATACATATCCTAATGTATCTATTGGGGTTTTGTCTCTTCCCTCATTTCATTTTATCTCCACAGCCTCTTCTCCAGATACCCACAGAGTCCTGTAATCTGTATTTATCTTCATTTTCAATTACAATAGGACTTTGCACTTTGCCAGGGTTTTTTTTTTTTTTGCCTTAGCAAATTCTGCCTCAAGTTACTTTTTCTACTGTATTCCTTAATCTCTTTTTCTTTCTAGTTTTTTCCTCCCTCATTCAGATCTCCACACAACAAAAGTCACTTTATAACCATCAAACGACAGTGCCAACTCCATAAAAAGTGAATATATCACATGACAGTCCAATTCTGTTATTTACTCTGTTGCTTTAATTTTGTTTATCCTCTGACTGCACATTGTCATTTCATAGCAGAGACTTTTATCACAGGTGACAACACAGTATTTTTTCTTTGACAAAGCCCAGGCTGGTCACTTCCCCGTGGCAGTCCTGCTCTTGTGAATGTAAAATTTATGGATTACTGGTAGAAAGGACTATGAGATGACACAGACTGCAGCTCTCTGTGGCTATCAATTCCAAGGATTTGCATCTATTTCTTATTTATTTTGTGAGTTAACTTGCTATCCCATCACTTTTCCTTGGTCTAAGCAATATTCAAATTAGATTTACATAACCTAAAAACACCCAAGTTGTAATGCTTATAATAAATTACTATAATGAACCCACTCATGTCATGCTGCAATCAAGTCACAGAGAGCTTTGCTTTTTGAAGTAACTGTAACACAGGTAAAACCTCAGCAAGTTTCACCTCTCGTCTCCAACAGATGTGCATGTTGCAATTCAGTTGGTCCAGATGAGCCCGTGCTATTAGGGAGGCCTGTATATAACCCAAGACATGGCAGTTCTCTTGCAAGAGCTGGGGAACATCAGCTTCTTCCAAAGGATATGAAAACAGCAGCAGGCTGCAGACATTCTTTTTCATTTTCTCAGTCATAACTCATCCGTGTCTGCTTTAGCCATGTTTACTCCTTCCACATCACCTCACATCACACTGGATCACAGAGCCACTTAGGCTGGAATGGCCCTTTGGAGGTGAACTCATCCAACCCCCTGCTCACAGCAGGCCAATTAGATGAGGTTTCTCAGGGCAACTTTCCATTCTGTTTCTCTCCATCCTCTCCACTCGCACGGCCACATCCCCCTTCTTCATGCCTTCAGTTCCCCAGGGCATTGGTTTTCACTAGTGGGGAGCCAAAGCAGTACGTGAGAACGAGCAGGCCGGTCTATGCACAGGGGAGAATGAGGATGTGGTAGAGCAGATAAGGTTTAGCAGGAGGTGGTGGAGGAGAAGGAAGGGTGGGAGGAGGTGTTGGGGAGCCCAAGGTTATGCAAAGGATTGGGGAAGCGGCTTTGTGGTAGGAAGGGATGCAGCTTCTGTGCTTTCAGGGCTGCCTCTGAGCTCTGGTTTGAAGCCCCCAGCAGCAGAGCAGCAGTGCTCCTTGGCTGAGGAGCCCTCTGACCACTGCTGCCTATGTGCAGATGCTCTGCTGCTTCTGCCCTATGCAAAGTGAAGAATGTTTGGGTGCCAGATGGCCATTTGCCTACATGGTTTGGTTTGGGGCTTCTTTTAGATTTAACTAACTTATTTCTTGAGTTTTGTTTGCTTTTAGAAACAATTCTAGAATGCTTCTTCAGACACTCCCTCTTCCACTTTTTCCCACCCACCAGCACTGTTCCTTTCTCAGCCAGTCCCAGCCATCCACTCACAGCTTTTCCTTCTGCTTTTCTACTCCCCTAGACCCAGCCACCAGACATTTAGCAGACCCCAGTTGCTTTATTCTCAATGTCAGGTTTCCACTTTTGCCTGGCTCGTCTTTCTTCTTTCTCTCAGACCAAGGACATGTACCCCCAGCCAGCTTCTCTCTATGTGAATGGTTCTCAGCTCCAATATATTTGCTCAGCCATTCATTGTTTTCCCATCCCACATCCTCTTACAGTTTCAGTCTTATCACCTACTGGCTCCCAGTTCTCTTTCCTCCATCCCGTTTGTACTCCAGATCCCCATTCCATTTTTTTGTCCTTTGAGAATCTATTTCCAACCCCTCCCACAACCTCTGGCTTCAATTTTCTTCCCAAGCGTGCCTTTCAATCACATATTTCTATTCCTGTGCTCAACTCTGCTTTGCTTGTTCCCTTCTCTCTTTGAAGGTGCAATTCTTCACTCTCCACAGGTCTCCTCTCCATTTGGTACGTGCCTGAGGGAGATGCTATTTAGAGTTCAGAAAGAAGGGTTGGCATTACTCAGACCTCATAAACTCTTGTAAACTGAAGTTCTCTTGGTGAGGCCAAGAGCCTCTGCACTGTGCACTGCAGAGCTGTGCATTTCAAAAGCAGAAAGGGGTCTGACTAGTTTCACGGGCACAGCACCTCAGTGAGTGCCTCCTGCTGGACCACAGCCCTGCACTGAGCCTGCTCAGCTATCCCATCACCCACACCAGGAGATCTGCAGCCCCTGGAACCCGAGAGTTGCTCCAGAAACTGCTGGATCATGAAGGAGGTGGTATTTTCACAAAACAAAACTGAAAGGCAGAGACAAATAAACAGAGGCACAGGTAAGAAACCAAATGGCATGGCAGAAACTAAAAGCCAAAGAAGCCTAAAGCAGAAAGTTTATTAATATAGATTTTTTCACTGGGATAGATACATTTGGGCAAAGTTTGGGCAAAACTTAGACTTTAATAGGAAGTTGGGCTGTCTTACTAGCAGGAGGTGCTGCTAACTTTGTCTGCAGATACTAAATCCTCAGGTTTCTGTGCATAAGCCACACTGCAGCTCCCCAAAATCATGAAAATCCATCACAAGGCCCTGTCACTCCAGGCCACCTATTGCTGCTACTTTTGAGCCCGACTTTGCACTAGGTGATGACAGCCACCATCGAAGGCACAGACTAATTTCTGACTTGCAAGATCATTGACAAGGAAAGACACTCTTTTCCCTCTCATTCACTTTTTTATCAAAGTCTCAGAGCCCTAACTCTCTGTCATGTGTGTCATTTGCATGGGAGTTTTGTTATGAAAAGTGGCTACATAAAATATAAAGTAGAAAATGCTAGGAAAAAAAAAAAAAAAAAAAAGATAATATTACAACAATGCTGCCACCTGGTAACCAGAAGTGTAATAACACAGAATACATTCACATTGCCTTGAACACAATGACACTATATATAATTATATATATATAAAAAGATATAATTATAAATATATATATATTTATATATATATAAACTACCAAAAGCTGCAGAGTTCCAATTGGAAACGGACCATTTCACTGCATCAGATTAGATCATTCTCATGGCTCTGCCTCATTTTGTGTAGAAGCAGCTCATGCCCTCCTCAGACTAAACTTGATTCTGAACCCTGGAAAGGATTGGTGCAGAATAACCAGCTTACTACAATTAAATTTGAATTAAATATGCCCGATTCTGAGCGCATAAGTAGTCAGAATGAAGTCCACGTTTAAAATTATTCATGTCTTCCTGAATTAAAACTATACCACTAAATGTTTACAGGAAAAATCAAATCTACAGTGAGAAAGAGATGAAATAGATAAAATGAAAACCTGAGAAAAAAAGATTTAAAAAAAAATGTTAGGTGTTGTAATTGGTGGAAAACCCATTCATGACAAGGAAAAGGGAACATTAAATAAGTATTTATTTAAACAGAGAAAAAAACCCCACCAAAAAACCATAGAAAGGTTGGGAAACATGAAATGCATTGGGAAAATGTTCCCAGGCACTTAGGTCATTTCTTAGCTCTTCAGGTGTAAAATAGTTTCAAATATCTGTGATAAATAAGGAGAGTGGAAACCAAAACAAACTTACTTATGTGATCCTAGCAAGCATAGTTGGGATCAGCTCCTGCACATGTCAGCAAACACATGCCTGACAATTTTACAGACAACTAACTGACAATAAGAAAGTGGCAAATAAAGGAAAGTATTTCCAGATGTAACATCAGGTTTAAAGTGTTTTAGTGGTTGTTTTTTTGTCCTAAAAAAAAAACCCTGGAGTTGCTACGACAAAAGTACACAAAACAACCAGCATTCAGAAATTGAATGACAACTTCTGCTCTCCCAGGAAAAGACAATATTCAAATTTTAAGTTGGGAAATTCAGAATTAGTAACAGAATTCTTATTTTTACAGTGTGAATTTTAACGATGGAATCACCACCACCAGAAAGTATTGAGTCAAAGGCTAATGTCACTGTAGACACCAATTAATATTTAGGGGAATCAGTAATATTGAGAGTCCCAAGAACTGAAATATTTAAGATGTAGGTAAGCCAGTATCTGTTAGCACTCAGAATGAGTTAAGATAGGTATCACCCTGTATTTAATCATTCCAAGGTTCTCAGTTCTTGCTTTCAAGCCCCTCCTACTGGACATTCACAGAGCACAAGTGCAGGCTGGCAGTGTATAGAAAATACTAAGTGCCTGCAGTTTAGTTTGTATATATGTATAGAAACACATATTTAAACCCATACAAAAGGGATTATTAGTGCTAACACTATTTCAGTTAATGGTAATAAAGGCCTATGGTGCTAATTGGAAAAAAAAAACAACCAAAAACTCAGAAATGGACAAACTTTTGCATTCAGATACAATGTAGTGTGCCAGAATACTATGCATTTTACCAAATCCAGATCCTCAGAACACAGCACACAAGCTTGCAGTTAAAATAATGATTTGCTGAGAAGTGAGGGACAAAGGATTATTAACAGGAAAATTAACTTCTCTAGTCAAAATAACTGACAAGGAAGAACAGCATCTTCTGATGGCAGTAACAAGAGGCTCGTGTTTAAAATACCACAGAAGTGACTTCTAGTCAGCTACTTTTCTTTGTAAGCATTATTTCCAGGACATGTAAGCGTGTTGGGTGCCAGTTGCAGAGAGAAGAGGGACTTCATGCCAGCTCTCTAAGAGGGAGAAATATTTAAGTAAGGAATAATGATCTGCACAAGACATGTGACATAGCCCAAGCCCCTTGGAAAAGTTAAGTCAAGGCACATCAGTGCTAACTTGTGCCCTGCTAGAAACAGAGGCAATGGAAAATGTCCACAGGTCGTATTCACAGATATTACAGATATTAGGGGTTGGAAGGGACCTAGAAGATCATCTAGTCCAACCCCCATATCTGCCCACCTTCCTCACTCATATGTCAAAAATTCATATCTGCCCACCTTCTTCACTCATATGTCAAAAGTTCCTTCAGGGAAGCATTTGGCTCCAGATCCAGAGAGGTAGCATCAGTCATTCCTCACGTTCACATTTGTCCTCATAGTCTACTCAGATGGGGAAGATGGGCACAAAGCCCAGAGAGTGATGGGTTTTGTGCACGTGTGTCTACTCTGAGTGCCCTGTTAAAAGCTAAATCCTTCAGATTGAGGCTTTTACAGGGCAGTGAAACTGGAAATAAATGTGTTAAATGCTCGGCCTACAGACTTTGTCTGATACAACTCAAAATGAGACAGACAAAAGTGACAGAGCATGGATATGTCACCAAGGCAATAGAGGGGTGACTGTCTACAATTGCTATTTTAACATGTGCTAAATGAGTTAATAAATAGGAAGCAATGACTGAAGCATGAAATCGTGAGTTAATTTTTATTGAGATTTCCCCCAGATCTTTTCTACATAATTAAGCAAAATTAAAACTTCCAGAGGTATCAAATAGAGTCTTGAATCTATTTTAAAATGGTACTTAAAAGAAAACAAACAAACAAACAAACAAAATCTTGCCAGTTTTCAATATGCTTTGGATCAAGTGGGTGGATGGAGGGGGAGGACTGAAACTATGTAAGTAGTTGTGACTGAAATGTCAGTAATGTGTCATTGTCTCTGAAGGTTCTTTCCTGAAGGTTCACATTTAGACCCCGTTCTGCAGGGATTCCTGATGCAGCATGTTTGGCAGTCTGGCAACTGTGGCAGCATCAGGCTGTGCTCTGGTCTGTACCAACACATCAGTGGTAGCCAGCGTTGGGTGGTCTGAGGCTCTGGCTCCTGGAACTTGGCTATATTTATCCCGTCTAGTGGAGCCTGTCAAGTGCATCCTGCTGCTGACAAGGTGCCATAGTTGACAACAGTGGGGGATCAAGGGGGAGGAGCAGGATGGGGGTTTCCACTGAGCCTTTCTTTAGGGGTCTCAAAAGCCCTGCGGTCTCGTTTCTGTTTTGCCTGGACCCTGATTTCTAGAGACAAGTGGGAGCTTCATCAGAAGCAAAGAGAAGATGCCAGAACCTGTAAAGAAAGCAGGTAAGGATCATAACTGACAGGCAAAAGCTGAGAACAGCTCAGCAGAGAAAAGCATAAGTAGCTTTTGTACACTAATGAAATCAGATGCCTCAGTGGAAAAAAAAATAGAGAGAAAGAAGTTTTATGGAGTTATAAATGTAAGATATGCTAAGTGATCTTGCAGAGAAATCAGTAACCAATTTGGCAACCCTCAGCCACATAATTTTCTCCAGAGACTCTGGATGAGGAAAGAATAAAGATGAAATGCATTTAATTCTCATATTCTTTTAATTTCTCATCTCCTTTCCCAGTCACCTTTAGGGTTCTGAAAAAAGCTTTCAGTCTCTCTCAGACAGTCGGGCAGCATAAACCCCTTCTGGGTTTGGTTTGTTTTTTCTCCCGATGCTTTCGAGGAAATGTAAATGGCAAATTATGATGGTATTTGGTGTTAGTAAAATCTCAGTGACAATTAAAGCACATAGCATCAGGTTCAGAGCTTATTCTTTCTAGTTTTTCCAGCTAGTGACAGTAAAGCTCTAGGGAAAAAAAAAAAAAAAAAAGTTTTTGTACTGCAAATAATATATATGTATTTATTTTGACTCACTCTTCTCCATTCTTTTGCCTTGAGCCAGAATATAACTAGCTGTTTTCAGAAAGCCAAGGTCACAGAGCCCAGTGCAGCTCCTGCCCTGTTAGTAAAACATCAGGAAAATATTTCAGATTTAGGCAAGTTCCAATTTAAAATTGGGAAATAAGGAACCACTCAGAGGCTGCCCACAAAGAAAAGAAGGGGAGGCCCAGAATAGGGTATAAGGTGCAGTGGATCTGAGTAAGAAGAGAGCCTGGAAAGCAGAGGCAGGGAGAGTTCAGCTTCGGGACACCATGTGTGGGTAGGGGAAGAAGCATTTTATGTCCACAGTGAATTTTGGAAAAAAAAAAAGTCAGCAAAAGATGAAGTTATGGTGGTTTGAAAAGTGTGCACAGATCCAATACCTGGGGCTGGAGAAAATAGTGCTAAATCTGTGATTCTTCAGTTTTAGAGCTCTCTGATGCCAGTGCATACCCAGAATAGCTACTACTTAAATAGACAGTACAAGGTGCATTAATA
>JAOEGS010014735.1:0-19729 GCA_025447755.1 Corythornis vintsioides | reverse complement strand
TTCAGAGCTCTAGTTTCCTTTGGGAAAATTGTCACTTTTGCAGATTATTCTGTGTTAGAGATCTACATACTTATCTATAAATTAAATCCAACTCTCATTAAAATTCCAGAATTTATTGCTAACATTATAAGATATGTAGGATCCAAGTGACATGGAATCAAGTGAGAACAGCTTCAATGTCCCTTTGAGTTGTTCTTGGATAGTTTTTTGACCAGGTTTTGTGCCCTTTTCAGCCCTAATTTTTATGTTTCATGTTTGATCTAAGTTTCAAAGAGTGAAAATGAGATTTCACTTGACAAGACCTGTCTGTGCCTTATCTCCCTCAGGAGACTTTACCATCCAAAGGTTTGCTGTTCTACAAGCCCAAGACAGAAAAATCATCCTTTTCCTGGCAAGTTTTGCAGTGCAGACCAGCTCTAAAAAACAGGGACCATCTTTGCTAGCATCTCTGCTCACTGCTGCAGCGCAGACAATAGCAAGAGAAAAAAATATGGAGCTAAAACTTCACAGTTAAAACTGTGAAGTACGTTTTTTTTGCCCAGCCAAAGAGATCTGGCAACATATCATCACCAAAAAAATACTCTTAACAATCAAATATAATTTGAATATAGTCTGATTTAAAGAATTTATACTATAACTACATATTTGTCTAATTTTGTTATTTTATGCCCACAAAATCAGTATTGGAAGTACATAAGGACATTGACAAATTTGCCTATTTGGAGAATATTTCCCAGAAGAGCAAAGTTTAAAAGGTGCCATAAGGCAAAATAAAAGCTACATCTTTTTTCTCTTAAAGAGATCAGTAAGCTAAAGTAAAAATATGCTATTTATAGTTATATGATGCAGAGAGCAACAATGGAGACCTATTCTGTAAGCACTGGCCTGTAAGGGATATCTGTCAAGCTTGTGTACTTAGCATGTCTTCAGTTCGTTCATCATTGATTGCTATTTTGGGCCTGGCAGGAGGGTAGCTGTGTGTCTTCAGTTGTTTGTCCTCATTTAATATTTTAGTGTCTATGCAAATTTATTTTAGCTTATTTTAAAACTGCAATAGTTTTGCTGAAATAAAATAAATAAAATAGAAAAAAAAGAAATAAAAATTAGAAAACAGAGCTCCATACATATATTTAGATAAGTTAAACCACCCAAACATTGTATTTATGAATGCTGATATTATAGTGCCACATTGATTCTGTCTAGATGGCATGGAGTAACAACAAAGTGTTCTAATATTCTTCTTTAAGAAAAGTTACTGTAAGACATTTAATATAATGACAAAAGGCAAGAAAATTATAATACCCTCATGACTAATGAAACAGATCCCTCAGACTGGAGAATTTTATGTTCCTCTTCCTGAGAGACTTCATATTAATCATGGTGTTATATTCTGACTTTAAATGTCTCTAGAAATCATACTTTTGCCAATATCAACTCAAGGCCCATATATTTCTGGATTGTGTATGACATTTCATAAAGTGAAAAAGCAACCTGTTGGTTCAATTAAACATTGGATTATCTGATTAATTAATTAAGAGTAATTAGATTACTTTTTTCTTTTTAATTTCCGAAATAAAGTGTTGTTTGTTTGCATTTTTTTTCTTTATTTTAATCTGTATGTTGGACTATTTTATTAAAAACATAAATACTGTTATGCTCTGGTCTGCTAGGCAAGACTAGTCTGGTCTGCTTTATAATTTAGGCAATGTTTAAGATAATAGCAGATAAGCCTCTTAATTCCATATGCACCAACAGTGTTTGCAGTCTGGTTCATGGCTATGTCAATATTTTTGGACTGCACAGTGTTCTGGAACAGTTCTGTAAGCAATGCATAAAATTTGTGTACTGATCCACCTCTGACTTTTAGTCAACTGGCTTTTGCTCAGTCATTTCAAATGAAAATGTAACATTGATTGCTTTAAACCAGCTTTTCAATTGGATCCACTATGAGTGCACACTGGTGCAAATGTAGGGAAATTTATCAGTATTGATATTACTACTCTTTATAATCATGTGAACATCTTCAGTTTAAATGGGGAGCATTTTCCTTTGAAACAAAAGAGCCTAATTCAGTTGTACAATTCACAGTGATAGTCTGGGCAGAAACAACATCTATAATTTAATCCCATATTTCCAGATTAATATAGTCTTTCAAAAAAATTGTGCATGACAATATGCCCAAATCCATTTAAATATTGTACTTCTATAATTCATAAAAGTATTAGTTGTTTAAGAAAAATAATTTTGATCCTTATACACTCTTAGCATGACAAATCTTATCTAAGACTCAGTTGGCATTGCCTTTACTTTGCAAGTAAATAGTTATTTTTCAAGTAAAGTTCTTCCCAATAGCTCTTAATCACTATTACACAAGGCCTTTGACTTTAATTATGTCTTACCTTCAGTAGCAGAACAGTTCTATAAAAGAATGTAACACACTGAAATGGATATGAGTACAATGGACTCACAGGTTTATAAAGACTGGAGTTACTTCCATTATATAGGCGCATGCACAGATACTGTTGGGAAGAGTGCATTCTAAAACTCTAGATAAATACTGAGAATCAGGTGCAAACACTTGACATAAAGGGTTGTTTAACATCTTTTGGTCACGTGGAAGTTAACTCAGAGGAAGTGTATATTGAAGTGTATATGACCTGATTCACTAACAAGCACACTAAAATGATTGAAACCTTCAAAATTTTGGTGTTATGAATACAAAGTATTCGGAAGAGGTTGATGTTTGTGTTTTGGATTAATATTAATTCCTGTGCATTAAGTCTCTGGGGTTGCAATGAGGTTACACAAACATCTACAGATTCCCTTGTCATTGTTCTTTTCTCTATTCCTGTTTGTGACTCAAGCAGTTATCTTTCTTTTTCTCCCCTTGCTGCTCTGGGATATTTATAAAAGAAGCTTTCAATCCTTCTGGCAGACCAAACAGCAATACAGGGAAAGCAAGCTGATAATGCACAATAAAGAGATATAAGATAGAGCTGTTAGATAAGGAATGATAGCTAAGCTTTTTTTTTAAGATACATATATATATATATGTATCAGTAGGTTGCCACAAGAATGTGTCCTGAGGCTAGAAGTCAGTGTTGGGATGGGAACTGTGTCACATATTCCTCAGAACCTTGGAATCTGAACCCATAAATATTTCTTGTATGGTGGATCTCTTCAACCATTTCAAGTTACATATGCATGGTTATACCTGGTTATGGGCTTTGGCACCTGAACTAGGATGTGATACTGACAGACACAGCAGATGGTGACAGGCTCAGTCAGAACAAGTGCCTCCATGACCATCAAGCACGTCCTATTTCCTGCAGGTGGTCTAGCAGCAGTAGTAGGGCACTATGTCAGCATGTGCTGCTTCATACACCTAAATAAAATCTCATCTAATATAAGCAAAGCTTTATAAAAGCTGTATGAAATTAAACAATTAAATACATTTTGGTCACTCCTTGTTTGGATATTCCTGAGAGTAAGTTGTGATATGATGTCCAGATTTGAAAGGTTCAGCATTTCATAGATTCATAGATATCATATTTCCTTTTGACTTCATGGATGTGGAGATAACACTATGCTTGCCTCTTTACCCTTGCAGGAATCTGTATTGGTGCAAATGTGATAGGAGAAATTGTGATGCTGTTACGGTTCCAGCTGGGATAGAGATAATTTTCTCCCAAGTAGCTGGTGCAGTGCTGTGTTTCGAATTTACTGTTGCTAACACTTTGATAGTTTAGTTGTTGCTAAGTAGCACTTAGCCTAACTTAGGGACTTTCCATTTTCCCGTGTTCTACCAGCAAGCAGGTACACAAGAAGCTGGGAGAGGAGGGAGCATGGCCAGGAACGCTTACCCAAACTAGCCAAAAGGATATTCTGTACCACAGAACCTCATGCTCCATGTATTAACTGGAGGAGTTGGATGTGGGGGACAGGTCAATGCTCAGGTACCAGTCAGTGGTGGTGAGCAATTGCATTGTGCATCACTTGTCTTTCCCTGGGTTTTATTTCTCTCTCTGTCATATTCCCTTTCATTACTATTCTTATATTTTATTATTGTTATTGGTCATATTTTATATTTTCTTTTATTTTTTTTTTAATTTATTAAATTGTTCTTATCTCAACCCATGATATTTAATTTTCTTTTTTATTTTCTGATTCTCCTCCCCATCCCACTGGAAGGGGTGAGGGCTGGGCAAGCAGCTGCATGATGCTTAATTGCTAGCTGGGTTGAAACCTCAAGAGATTTGAAAAATAACCTGTCAGTGAGACACTCACATCACACTAATTGCACCCAATACATGACTGAGGGAAGGATAAAAAGGAGAACCATAGATGATGGCCTGTAAGTAAACCAAACACCACATGGGAGTAACTTACCAAGACAGATCCCCATCAAATTCAGCTGTTTCCCGACAGTATGTGGCCTCCTGCACTTCCAAACAAGCTTCTCTCCAAGCCATGTGCCCTGACTCTGCAGCTGGAGAGTGGAAAAGATAAGGTTATCAGCTCTTTGCCAACTGGGACATGGGTGGATTGTGAAAACCCTTTTGGATCATTTTAGATGCCTTTGGGAGAAGATATAAAGTGATCATAATGCATTGCAGGCTCTAATACCACAGACACATATGTAGAGTGTTGGAAGGATTGTTTTGTTTTGAAGCAGTACTGAAGCACTAGTATGTATACTTGGATGTGTTAACAGATGCTTCAGCACAAAGGTTATGTTAAAGCCATTCACATCTCTGCAGCAGAGCTCTTGAAAGTGAAGGAATTTTTCAAATCACTTTCCATCAGCATTGTCAGAGAGCCAGTGCTTAATTACATGCTCATTTGCCACATGAGTTATCCCTGGGTCTGAGCAAATCGTGCACTTATCTGAGTACTCAGTGTACCACTGTGACAGAAAAACACCAGTTAACATGCAAACAAAACTCCAAAAAGCTTACCAGAGGAAAAAAAAGGACAATTCTTCTTATGCGCCACTGGGATTGGGCAACTCATAGTACCCCGTCATAATAGTAATATATATATAATAGTGTAGTCTCACTTGCAGGAATGGTCAGGATTCAGATATACTCTTCCTAAACCAAAACATAATTAATGGGAATAGCTTTTGACAGATGTCAGAAGAAGAATGGAAGAGAGAGAGATCATATCATTCCTGCTGGAGCTCTTCAATAAAACAACAGAACAAAACAAGAGCAAAAAAAGCACCTCAAAACAAACAAGCAACAATTAAACAACCACACACAAACAAAACAAAACAAAACAAGACAAAACGAAAAAAAAAAGGAGGGGGTGGGATGGAATTGGTGGAATGTATTAACCTAGCTTGGAAATTAAGAAAATGGCCTGAGAATTTCTGTTAGAGCATATAGAAGTTATCTGAATAGTGTGGTTGTTCAATTAAATTGTTTTGAAGGAGATATTGAGCTTGAGTGATGTTTTCTGGCTTTATGATGTACCAGCTGAGCACGTGCTACCAAACTGACTTGTATAATCAGGGCTTTAATACCTCTCTCACTGTAGATTCAACTTAATATCTGTAAAATGGTGCCAGTCTGTATTTTGTTTTCCTTGGGTGGTAAATGACATTTGTTTATTTATAGGACACTGACCATTTTCATTGTTTTACAGACAAGCGCATTTTGACAAAAGCCCTGGCATCCTATTGCTCATTGTGAGTTCCCTCTCCTGCAGGTACTGAAGTGAGCACTCAGGCAGAAGGCATGGAGAAATGAAGGTAGGGACAAAAGTGTCTTTAAGCAATCTTTCATGCTACCTCAATTTTGGGCATTACCCAGAGTTCAGAAGTGTCCTGTGAGGATTTGTGTGGGGAGAGGGTGGTGCCTGTGACTAGAAAACCTGGAAACACAGGAAAAAAGTGGAAACTCAGGTGGTTATCAGCCATGTTACATAGCAGCCTACATCATCACATGTCTGTTTGGCAGCTGGTTTTGCAAGCATACTACTCTCACCAGCATTTAAAACACTTGTAATCTCTCCTTGACCTTTAGTTTTGGTCCATGCTCATACACAGCTAAAATAATCTAACCTGGTCTGTCCGCTGATGAATTATGCTTGCAAATTCCCCTGACAGTTCCCTAGGTGAAAATCCTACCTGTTTGCACTATTCTGGAACTATGCAATATACTGCCAGAGAGCTGTGTAACACAAGGGCAGGCCTCTCACCTTCCTCTTGCCTCTCATCTTCCAAAAGCATGGCAGACTATTTTCACTTACAGATGTAACCAGTGGTATTACCCACACTTACATACTTCATTAAGTGAAAAAAAAAAAATTTTAAGACCCCTGCATTTCCATATCATCTGCCTGAAGCACAGGACAGGGACAAGAGATTGTTTGTGAGGGGAAAGCAAGAATACATAACTTCCTCTATTGTGCTTCAAAATGTTGGGATTTTTTTTCAGTCAATCATATTTCTGTGGATTATCTAAGGGCTGCTCTGGCCTACAGGTTTGCAGTCCATGTTATCTACCAAGGATACGATGTCCTGGGGCTCTTTAGCTGGGAGAAAAGGAGACTGAAGGGTGATCTCATGAATGTCTATAAATATATAAAGGTCAAGTGCCAGGAGGATGGAGCCAGACTCTTCTCAGTAATGCCCAATGACAGGAGAAGGGGCAATGGGTGGAAACTGAAGCAAAAGAAGTTTCATGTAAACATGAGGAGGAATTTTTTCACAGTGAGGGTGACAGACACTGGAACAGGCTGCCCAGGGGGGTTGTAGAGTCTCACTTTCTGGAGATATTCAAAACCTGCCTGGATCTGTTCCGGGGTGATCTGGTCTAGGTGATCCTGCTCAGGCAGGGGGGTTGGACTAGATGATCTTTTGAGGTCCCTTCCAGCCCCTCACATTCTGTGATTCTGTGATAGGATAATGTACACACTCTACATATGTTTTGCAGGGTTTGTTTTTTTTTCCACCTGACATATTTTACAGGTGTGGCTAACAGCAGGAAAATACAAATGCAGGCATGACAATTTATTTGATCTTGTGTGCTACAGTTAACTGAATGCCAACATGCAGTTCTCATCACTGTCATTCCTCTAGTGCATGGCAATGCTGCACCATGCACACAAACTCCCTAGAGTGCATGTTCCAGCATAGGGATGGGTGGTGCCTTTGTGACTTACCTCAGGTTCCACACGCAGCTATGCTGGAGACTGGAGGGACAACCTCTGAATCCCTGTCACCATTCCAAGCTGACTGTATCACCATGCCAACAGGCAGAGGCTAATCAATCTACTTTGATTTCCAATTATGAAAGGGAAAAAAAATCTGATATCTCAAGAAAAGCAAAAATCCCAAATAGGAAAACATAAAAAAATATAAGAACATAATCTAATTACTGATACTAGTTTGACCCTGGGATACTTACTGATTATAGCATTTTCAGCCCCTATTAGGATAATATTTCTCTGACACTGAAGGTTTATAGAATCATAGAACCAAAGAATCACTGAGATTGGAAATGACCTTAAAGATCACCAAGTCCAACTGTCTACTAAACATTATCATGACTACGAAAGCATGTCCTGTAGTGCCAACATATAAAAGTTTTTTAACATCTTCCAGCAGATAAATAATACTAACGTTCCTCAGATTCATGCTCAGTTGGGAACCAGGAGTACTTATCTGAGAATACGGGATGATGTGTTGTGTCTTCACCATATCTTTCACAATATCTGCAGTGTTACAGACTTGGGGAGAAGTGGCTGGAAAGCTGCACTTCAGAGAAGGACTTGGGGGTGCTGGTAGACAGCAGACTGGATATGAGCCAGCAGTGTGCCCAAGCAGCCAAGAAGGCCAACAGCATGGATCAAGAACAGTGTGGCCAGCAGGAGCAGGGAGGTGATTGTACCCCTGTACTCGGCACTGGTGAGGCCTCACCTTGAGTACTGTGTCCAGTTTTGGGCCTCTCATTACAGGAAGGATGTTGAGACACTGGAAAGGGTTCAGAGAAGGGCAACAAAGCTGGCGAAGGCCTGGAGAGTTTCTTCTATGAGGATAGGTTGAGGGATCTGGGATTGTTTAGTCTGGAGAAGCGGAGGCTCAGGGGTGACTTTATTACTCTCTACAACTACCTGAAGGGAGGTTGCAGGGAGGTGGGGGTTGACCTCTTCGCCCTAGTTAAAAGATGACAGGTTGAGGGGCAATGGCTTCAAGTTGCGCCAAGGGAAATTTAGGTTAGATATCAGGAAGAATTTATTTCCAGAGAGGGTGGTTAGGCATTGGAATGGGCTACCCAGGGAGGTGGTGAAATCCCCATCCCTGGAGGTGTTTAAGAGTTGCGTTGATGTGGTGCTGGGGGACATGGTTTAGGGACCCTGGCAGTGCAGGGTTAATGGCTGTACTTGATGATCTTACAGGTCTCTTCCGGCCAAATCATTCTGTGATTCTATGATTCTATAAAATAGTGGTGATCCTATCTTACACTCAACAGTTTACTGCATCTTTTGCCCAAACACTAATTTTGTGTACTACTGAACCAGAAAGGTATAGTCTTGCAAGACACGGGCATGTTTTACAGTAAACTGTTCTGAGGACGGGTATGAAATTAGAAGCAACATTTAATGTGGTCTGGAGGTATTTCCCAGTAGGTGCTGGTCAAATAATAATCAGTGAACAAGAATAAAATCTTCTAACCAACTGTTCATTTTCATTGCAAGAGTAAATCTGTGAAACCCATAATGTCTAATTCCATGCTACTGTAATCTCAACTTGTGAAACTTGAGTAGCTTTATGGTGGCCATGAAAATAGTAATTGTCACTATTTCCAGCTTTTTTTCTTTTTCTTTTTTTTTTTTTTTCTATAAAGGAACTTCTAATTAATCTTTTATCTTTTTAAAGTATATTAACTGCCAGTGACTGTTCCTTGTGTCTTTCAGATATATATCCAGAATAAGCAAGGTGAGAATTGTGACTGTGATTAACATGTGTGCATTGCTGTACTGGTCGTGCAGTTAGAATCCCAAGTCACATACATGTTCAGTTAGCTGCTTAACTATAAGGACTTATAGTAACTACAAATAATGAATGTAGATGTACAACATTCTAATATGTTTCTTTTTACTTTTAATTAAAAAATTAATTTGATTACTAATTTAATCACTTAACTCTCGCAGCTACCATTGTAAATTCTAGGGACTAGAACTGAGAAAAATAGAAGTAATCATAAAAATTTTGATATTTAATATGCCCATTATGAAATCATTACCATAACTCTTAAACACTTCCAATTGTATCTATGCCAGTCCATACACTTTTGAACAGATCAAGCGCTTCTCTTTATTTGTGTATGGCAGTCTTGCTTTTGTGCACAAATATCTTTACACTTGCTCCCCATATAAGTCAGCTTTGAAGAAAAGCTCCTGACAGCCTGAAGCAGGCAGCCAGTTTTTTGAAGAAGATACAGAAAAAGGTACAGAAAAGATACAGAAAGGCCATAAGAAAAAGTTCATCATACTTGACTGCATTAATAACTGATTACAGGAAAAATAGCACAGGAGCTGATCAATTAGAAACTCTTGTTGACAAAGAAGTGGCAGAGACAGCTGCTGAGTAATGTCTTGCAGACCCAGCATGACTGATATTGTCAGTAGTGTGACCTATACAGTGTGCCAGTTTCAAACACAAACAGCTGCTAAGGTTGTTGATTGAATATATAAATGTGTACCAGGGAAAGCATCCAACTTTTTGCTGTGTTGAGATTTGGCCAAGCCTAAAATTTTCTGTTATTTTGCCAGAGCTCATTCCTGTCCTCTGCTTGCCAAATCTAAGAAGTATTTTGGAAGACTAGGACTTGAACTTAGGACTATCATCTTTGTCACATTCAGAATGATTTCACGGAAACCTCTGATGCTCAAGTAACATTTATGTTTTACCTGCATTACTTTTTTTGTTTGTTTGTTTCAAGTACACTTGTGGAAACATTTTCTTCTTCATTTTTTTAACAATAAAGGAAGATGAGCAAGGAGAGAATTACAGAAGAGCCAAGAATAGAAGATGATGTGAAAATACATGAGGAAATTCCAGAGAATGGAAAAAAAAAATCAACACAAAACCAGAACATGAAAAAAAGAGGAGGGAAACAAAGAAAGAAATAGGAATTACAAAGAGCTCAGATTCTATTGTCATTTACACTTAAAGCAGAGTTTGAAGAACACTAAAATGACATGCTCCTGTTCATTTGGGACCCTTGGATTTGTCATGTGGATTTATACAGGGTTGTTGTGGTTTTTTTCCCTTTTTTATCTTTTGGTCTTCCACTTCACCACTTCATTTTTAGTGTGAAACCTAGAATCAATCAGCGTTCAAATAAAGTGATGTCATCTTGGAAAATACGGGCTGTGCTCTACAGAAAGGAAAGGAAATGGTAATTTAGATGAGGTATGTCTGTGCAGTTATTCCTGTGGACAAAATAAATCTTTTTTCTTTTTCTTTTTTTTTTTTTTTTTAATTCCTATAATCTATATTCTGTCACAAACATTTACTGAAACTAAACTATGGACTCCAGGCCTCTTTCTATATGCTGTGCTTTTAGTTTCTTTGGAATGCCTTCTACACAAGGACAAAACATGAAAGATACTGTTCCTTTCCATCGTGCCACCATGTAAAGCCCCTTCTACTTAAAGCACAGCCATATGCAAAAAATAATTTCAGATGAATGAACAGGCACTCATCTGGGGAACAGAAAAGGGATCTTCTGTACTGCCACTGTCTAGTCTGAAGATCCTCAGCTTTTGGGACAAGTTAGGCACTGGCAGAATAAGGTACTGGGTGACATTTGTCACTGGGCTGTGGCTGCAGAGCAACAAACCTTTGTGTGTCCAGACATCAGGTCTGATAGCACTCCAGGACAGGTCTCACAGGGAGAAATGATGACAACTCTCTGTCCTCATCAGATGAGGCACCAGTATGGGGTCAGATCAGATCATTGTGTAAAGAGGGATAGAGGCTCAATGTAGTCAATGTGCTTGCTGTTGGTTTCCAGAAAGAAAAAAAAAAAATACAAAACCTGTGCCTTTAGTAGCTATCAGGTGCTTCTCAAATGACACCGCATGGACAAAAACTAAAGAGATGAAAGCAGCCTGCCTTGACTTGGTTTCACTCTGACTTGATTTGACTCTGGTGTGTGAGCCTGAGGCTAGACTAGAGTGGAGACACAGTTTTCAGAAAAATAAATACAATGAAAGCCCATGTTGATAGCAGCAACTGAGTGCTTTTATAGACTAGGTTAACTAGACAATTTTATGAATGCCTTCAGAAATGGGTATTTGCACCCATAAATTTAAAGACTTTCAATTCTTCTGATCATTAATTAATATTATTTTTTAATCATTTAGACTATTTCCTGATTGCTCCTCTAACACTGGCTGTCTTTTCTACTTGGTAATTCACAATTGCCCTAGTGCATTCTTGTTGAAGACTCAGAGGTAAGGCACCAGTTTAAAATCACCATATTCTGAAGAGAAACATTCACTTAGGAAAGTCTTTCTTCTGGGGGGTCTGCATCCAGCGAGTGGATGTTTATGCCTTCTGGTAAGACAGGTGTGTTCCCAATGATTTCATGGATGGGGACACAACATTCCTGTGCAGTCCTTTTTCTCTCTTTGACTTGAGGGATTTCAGGAAAATGGGAGACACTGCTGAACCAATACTATGAATGATGAGGCCTCTTCTGTAAAGGTAAGTGGCAGTGATCACATCTTTTGGTTGCTGGCATTGCATCTTCGAGGTTAACTTTTTTTTTTTTCTGTTATTTGGGCTCTTATTTTTCTATGTATATCCAGTTCCTTTACTTTTTAACAGCTTTATTTTTTCTTGGTATGTTTATATGCTTTCTTTTTTTGTGCAAAATCTTGAAAGCTTTTATGAAACAAAACACACAGAGAAGTCATGGACTTCCTAACTTCAAGCACCAAACTAAGCTGAGAAACCAAGTATTGGCGAAGTCAGGATACAATTACCCCATGTAATTATCTAGCTCAGTTCTTCTGGATCTAGAGTTTCTGTAAACATACAGAAAGGACACAGAGGTCATCCAAGAGCTATGGCATAGTATTTTGTCTGTCTGAGATGGAGTTAACATTCTCCACCACAGTCCACAGAGTGCTGTTCTTTGTGTTAGTAGCTGGAATGTTGTTGATACCGCTCCATTTTTTGGGTTATTGCTGATCAGTGCTTACACAGCATCAGGGCTGTCCCTTGAACATCCTCCACTCCTGCCAATGGCCAGTGGGCAAGAGGTTTGAAGGTGACACAGCTGGGAGAGTTAAGCCAAACTTACAAAAGGAATATTCCATATCATATGGCTCAGCCATAAAAGCTAAGAAAGAGGTTGAGGCAAGGACTTCAGGGGTGGACACAACATGATGACACATTAGTTATTAAGATGTTTGTCTTATAAAGCAACTGCACTGGGTCTGTATTTCCCATGAAGTGGATGGACTGTGTCCTGTGTCCAGTTTTGGGCACCCTAGTTCAGAAAAGCAGAGATTTACTGGAGAGAGTCCAGCGCAAGGCTACCAAGATTAGGTGAATGGAGCATCTCCCTGATGAGGAGAGGCTGAGAGACCTGGGGTTCTTTAGCCTGGAGGAGACTCAGGGGGGACCTCATTAGTGTCTATCAATATGTTGAGTGAGCGTAGAGAGGATGGAGCCAGACTCTGCTCAGTGTCATCCAATGACAGGAGAAGAGGCAATGGGAGTCAGTTGGAGCACAAGAGGTTTAGGGGAAACACAAGGAAGAACTTTTTCCTAGTGAGGGTGCCAGAGCCTGGAAGGGGCTGCCCAGGGAGGTTGTGGAGTCTCCATCTCTGGAGACACTTAAGACCTGCCTGGATGTGTTCCGGGGTGACTTAGTCTAGGTGATCCTGCTGTGGCAGGGGGCTTGGACTAGATGATTTTCTAGGTCCCTTCCAATCCCTAACATTCTGGGATTCTGTGGACATGACCTACTGATGGGAAGTACAGAATAAATCTTATTGCTTCCCTTTGCTTCTGAAAGTGGTCTTTGCTTTTATTATTAAGCTGCCTTTACCTTGACTCATGAGTTTTTAATCTTATTTTCTCTCCTTGTCCTGATGAGAAGTGATAGAGTGGCTTGGTTGGCAGGTGGCATCCAGCCAAGGTTAACCCATCACAGGGTCCTGGCTTAGACAGGTCTTGCTCCATAGAGGGAATTAAGTAACAGCCTGGCCCGTCTGAAAGCCAGGGTTCATCTTAATACCAGCACCACAACCTGAGGCCTGATTCTGCTGATGCCTAGAGCCAGAACTAGGCAAGCCTAGCTCTAGCTCTCCTTCAATACTTGTGTTTTCTAGGCCATCTTTGTAAAGTTCTCAGAATTCTGAGTAGCTCATGAGAAAAGTGTGTGGCAAACAGTAATACAGATTGATCATCCAGAAATTGGTGAACTGCTGGACGGCACACTATGATCAGAGCTATGATCTTGTTATGATACACTGTGGTCTTGTTACAATGCTTGCTGGAAACAGGTGTCTGGGGTTCATCCATTCCCTGGACAGCTATCAGTTTGCTGATCCTAGTAACAGAAATCTTGCCTGTTACAAAGCCTGACAATCTTCAAAGGAAAGCACATACAAACAAGTTCTAGAAGACACACTTTTCTCTTACATCTGGTGGTGAAGGACATGACAGACTTTAAATCACTTGTGGAGAGAATAGTGTTACACGCCATTTCAGGTAGCGGTTTGTGAGAACAATCCTTCTTAATTTACACTGATAACTCTTTTCAGGTTTTGCAATGTTCTCCTTTACTTGTTAATTCCTATTCAGCAAATAAAAAGAAATCAAAGTGCAGTCATAAAATACAAAGAGGAAAAATATATCAGGAAAGTGATTTTAAAAACATCAATTAGGCAATAAAATGTCTTCAGCTTAGGCCATTTGGTTAGCATCTGTGAACACTTTTGTGTTCTGCAGCTGGGAAAACACCAGTTAGTAAAATCTCTTTTAGCTAGCAAAGGCACTGCATGAATAGATTATTCCTATTCTGCAGAAATGTTAATTGGCAACTCATTAGAAGTTTGATTGGTATATGTGAGTGAAAAACAAGATCTCGAGAGTCCCAAAAATGTACTGAATAATGTGAATCTCCTTTATTTTCTGAGAGGATAATGAAGACATATTCTTGTCATCCTGAAGGATGCAATCAATACAAAACCTTATAGCCAGAGATAAATAAAACCAGACCCTGTAGCAAGTGCAATCCATGAGCTAACAAAGGGAAAGAAAAGTACTACATCATATATACAGTTGATCAGTCCGAGATCAATTACAATCATAGCAGGATAGGGATTGGAAGGGAACTCAGGAGTTCAATCCCCCTGTCAGAGCAGGATCAACTAGACCAAGTCACCCAGGAACACATCCAGGTGAGTCTTGAGTGTCTCCAGAGAAGGAGACTCCACAACCTCCCTGAGCAGCCCCTTCCAGGCTCTGGCACCCTCACTGGGAAAAAGTTCTTCCTTGTGTTTCCCCTAAACCTCTTGTGCTCCAACTGACTCCCATTGCCTCTTGTCCTGTCAAGACAAGACAATGACATTGAGGAGAGTCTGGCTCCATCCTCCCTACATTTAACCTTAACATATCGATAGACATTAAGCCCCCTCAATCTCCTCCATGCTAAAAAGCCTCTCCTCATAAGGGAGATGCTGCACTCAGTATGTTCATCCTGTACACAGGAAAGGAGAAATAAAAAGATTATAAAAACACAAGTACTGGGGTGTTAATAAGCAGATGTCATTGAAGCTGAAGCCACTTCTTTCCACTGAGATTCAAGCATGGTCCTAAAGAATGAAAATAGGAATCTCTGTGTTGTTACTGTTACCACTCCCCTGTAGTTGAAGGCCGGCTACAGGTTTTTCCCGTCTTTTGGGACACGTGTGCTTTTAAGTTTACCCTACAAATAGAAACACTCGAAATACTCGAAATATACAAATAGGAATACTTTCCACTTGACACCCACCCCTCATACATGACTCTTCCTAATTAACAACAGACACTGGAGAGATGAGCAGACACTGCGCTACCGGGCAACAAACACCACTTGCTGCCGTACATATGATGGATGCCCACACACAGGACCTTAAACAGCCACAGCTCAGGCTGGGCCTCTCGGGGCTGGCGGGATTTCGAGAGGCTGAGCCAGCCAGGGTGAGGGCGGGGCAGTGGCCGGGGCCGCCTCCAACATGGCTGCACTGGCAGCGTACGTTACGGCGGCGGCTGCCGGGCGGCGACAGGTAAAGGGCCTGGTAGCTGCGCGGGGCTGCCCTCCGAGCCCAGCCAAGCGGCCTCGTTTGCCGCCGGGAGGTGTCTCAGCCTCTCGTACGAAGTGCAGGGACGAACGTTCAACCTGTAGCAAAGCAGTGCGGGTGTGTGCTGGGCTGGCCTCAAAATGGTATCTTTGTAAGCGGTGTCGTCATCCGCGCTCCCAGCAGGGGTTGTGGTGAGGATCGTCAAGGTTGCGGTGAATAATAGCTGGCAGTTTGCAAGGGTGATTAAGCAGATGTCAGAAATTGTTTTTCTTCAACAAGTCGAAATGAGGGTAACCTGCCAGAGCTCTGGAACAGGCTGCCCAGGAAGGTTGTGGAGTCTCCATCTCTGGAGACACTTAAGACCTGCCTGGATGTGTTCCTGGGTGACTTGGTCTAGGTGATCCTGCTCTGGCAGGGGGGTTGGACTAGATGATATTCTAGGTCCCTTCCAACCCCTCACATTCTGTGATTCTGTGCCCAGTGTGGATTGCGTGTTTATAGCTAGGTGCTTCACCCTGATTCGTCAGAGACTGACTGCCATGAGAAGCAAGGCAGCTTCCCTGTTTAGTGTGGTTGTGTTGTGACCAGCCTCTTAAAGCAAGCTGATAATGAAAGCTTTTCATTTTTTCTGCTAAAGAATGGCATTTTTGTATGCAGTCATCGATTGGCTGCCATTGCTCATCACTCCAGTTTAATACCTGTATGACTTGGGGGGTTGGACTAGATGATCCTATAAGTGCCTTCCAACCCCTGACATTCTGTGAATCTGTGACTTAAAATTAGTTGAACTGCACCAGCATAAAGCTAAAGTAATGATGTTGCTGTGCACGATGCTGTTGTTTGTGTAAAAATAACCAATAGGCATTTAAAAAGTAAATATTTACACTAATACTTTATTTTGTTATGTACAGAATGACAGCTGTTCCAGTACTGCACATGCTGGTCAACAATTTCAGAACTGGAAGATGAAAGATGAGCAAGCTAAGAAAGTTGAATTCATAAGAACTGCACAAAATCTAAAAACTCAGTAAGTTAACACTTCATCATAAATACATTCATGTTCTTCTGAAGCTAACATAACTCAAGGCTTAAGGTACAAAGTGATAGTAATGAAAGCTTTGCAGAATCACAGAATGTTAGGGGTTGGAAGGGACCTCTGGACATGATCTAGTCCAACCCCCCTGCCGAAGCAGGTACACCTAGCTGTGGGTTGCACAGGATTAGCCTAAAATTTTCCTTTTTAGGAGCTCAGGCAGATTATTGTGCTTGTTAACAGTACTACAGGACAGGCTCAGGATCTTAAAAATGCCCTGTTCTAATTACCATTCAGACTTAAGTCATCTCCTTTAAGAAGCTATTGCTGCACTAGATTCACAAAAAAGGAAGTTCATGTGACATAATAAAGATATTGGTTTTTCTGCTTAGCTGTTCTTTCTAAGGGTGTGTAGCCCGTAAGACATACCCACAGAAGAATTGAAGTAGCATTACAACTTCCTCAGAGAAGATTGAAAGCACTTCATGTAGAATATCTAGGCCTCTGCTTGAGGAAAATGGGGGTTCCAGACATCTTGGGCACTGATGTGATTTATATGTTACCCCACATCTTGAGTAAGTGATGTAATAACTATGCTGGCAGCTGAAGAAACAGTAAGGTTTCTTCTTGATGAGCTTTGTAAGGAAAAGCTGATGCAGCTACCTGGATGAAACACAGGTTTGTAGTTGTGAATCCTGAGTAAACAGTGAAGCTGGAGTGGCAAAGCAGTGTTGTATGCTTTCTGATTCAATCAGCTGCTCCTTGGTTATTCTGGATCATAGGTTAAAGCTCAAAAATTGACTGCTGGGTAATGTAGATCTTCCCAAGCAGTTTCAAATGAGCCAAGTCATTTAACTATGGCATGTTGTGCTCTAAAGACTTCTAGTGCACTGTGTGGGTCCTTGGTCCTTTGGTCCTTGGGTCTGGTCTGTGAATTCCAGTGGACAGCAAAGCATTTAAACTGTGAATCATAAGCTTCAGTGCACGGGAGCGTGAACCATACAGCAGCAATAGTCTGCTGAAGAACTGAGTTCCTACTGAAAGACAGAGTTTCTTGGGACTGTCAGTAACGTTGCTTAATAATGGGAAACCTATCAGAAGTCTCTGTACTGTGTGTCACCAGTGTCCTGCTGTTTGAATTTCTAATGTGGTGGCACGAGAGCTCACAGATGTGCTCAGGAGTGGGATGTCTGCAGTGCATTTGCATGTGCTGTTCTATAGGCAAAATGTTAGTACCCTGTCTGGTTGTAGCAAAGCAAAAGCACATCCACTCTGTTGTGTTATAAAGCTTTCGACCTTAGTAAGAAAGCAGAAGTCACCTAGAGCTTTCTGTACTGTACATAAAGCATAGTCAGTAAGTAGGGTAGCAGCTCTAACGTCTTATTTAAATGCTAATGAACTTGAATCTGAATCTGGTTGTGGGAGTACTGTTATAACTGATCAGTCTGAGGTAATGTATACTTGTTTTGTCTGTGCTGGGGCTCCATCTATTTGTGCAACTGCATTAATGCAGCCTGTCTCTGTCCCTGTGCAACCAAAATTCTCATAAGGCTCCCTGAGAGGGTGCATACAGGTAAAATTGCAGGCCATTTCAGTTTGCAAACCTGTCAGACAGCTAACTTCCATGTTAATTTCTTTCTCTTATTCAAGTTCTTGTGTTACTTTAGTGTGTAGCTTTATAATTGCAGAAAGATTTTATTTGAAAACAGCTGTAGGAACAATGCAGTGATTTGTATAAATTTGACACAGCCTCAGCTGACTACTAACTTTGGAAACTTTTGGGGGTTTACTATGTGTTTTTGTCTTGCTCAGCATGGCAGCCTTTTTCTTCCAGGTTTACAAATGTAGAAAAAGACAGAAATAGGCATCTCTACAACAGGAGGGGTGATTTCAGGGTTGAATACAGCATACTAGAGGAACTGGAACGTAACATGTCTATCAGCAGGAAAACTGAAAGTAAGTGAGGTTTTATTTGGGATTTTCTGGTTTGTTTTTTGTTTGTTGGATTGCTTTTTTAACTGTTGTTAAATGGTTTAATAATCGGTAGAGATTATTTCATATGGAAGATAGATGTTGATGAAAGTGTGGTATTTCACCATATGCACTGCTTATAAAGAAGACTTGCAGAATTCAGAAGCATAAACATTTTTGGCCATCTGTGTTATTTCCCACAACTTCAGTGGAACATAACTGATTGAGAAACTTGGAATAGGTTTTGTGTGTCTATTGCAAAACCTAATGTAGTCTAACTAAGGCACAATAAACATATACTTACAATAATCGTTTTTACAGACCGATTGCTACCTTTAAAGGTACCTTTAAAACGGTTCTGTGTTTGCATTTTTCAAATTTGGGGATAATGAATATCAACAGTCTAAACAGTTCTGTGACAGGATACACAGCCTGTCCTACAGTTTCTGTTCCACTTATGGACTAATTAAATACTTCAGGACAAAAAGTTACTTCCTGGTCACAGCACCTAGGTTATTTCAAAAGTAATCAAATGAATCATGGGATGCCTTCTGATAGAGGAGGTCAAAAGAAGCTGAAGTAAGGGAAAGGACATATAGAGACAATTAAAAAATACAGTTACCTTACACATTTGTTTGTGTTTTAATGTGTACCTTTTAATTAAGGAAACTTACTATATACTTTACATCTTGCAGTCCTTAAAATATATTTTCAAGGAATGACAAAGCTAAAAAGTAAACTTATTTGAGGATTGAAAAGGGAGCATGGTAGTATGATGGAGATACTGTTGAGAGATAACAAAGAGGACAAAGATGAGAAGTGTAAGGCACTACATGCGAGATGTGAAATAGTGTTAATGATCTTTTAGGGTGTTTACTAGGACCCCCAAACTTCCCATTTACTATGATCAGCTCTTTCAGCATGAACTTTATGTGCTTTTTCACTTTGTGTGGTCTCAGCAGGAACTAGTAGAGTCATGTCTTAGCTACATATTCTTGTTTCAGTCTTGGACTCTGTTATCCCTGCCTTAAAACAAATATTTTAGCGTAGAAAATACAGTTCTTTAGTACCCAAGATGTATCCAGAAGAGCATCCTCATCAGTATTGTATTTATTGACTCATGAGTAGCCAAGTGGTAACAAAGCACTTAAGTGCACACATGCTTTGAGTACATGAAGACATTGATTCTGCTTTGATTAACACAGCAAATAGATAAATCCAAATGAAGTAGTACATTCACATATACTTGCCAAGTTTGATTTCTCTTCATTGCTGTTTTGAGGCCTTGGTCAGAATCTCCCTCAAAATTCTGGAGGATTCACAGATTCACATATATTAGGGGTTGGAAGGGACCTAGAAGATCATCTAGTCCAACCCCCCTGCCACAGCAGGATCACCTAGACCAAG